>JBBPOD010000033.1:0-43829 GCA_038091255.1 Tylopilus intermedius | reverse complement strand
ACATCCGGTCTCTTCTGTACTCTCCCCAGACCAGATGATGTACCTCGAAGACTATGCGAAGCAGAGCCTTTTCAAGCCTGTTCTTAACCATGTCCTCGAGCGCCCCGAGGATTGGGTTCCTTTCCTTCAATCTGCAAACCCCGAAACAATCGTACCTCTACCTTGGGAACCAAGCACTCGTACGTGTCTATCCTTCATGTTCTAGTTCTTCGCGTTCTGACATCTGAGCAGCTGCTGTGGAAGCCCTCCGTTCGATGCTCATCGTCAAGTGCTTACGACCTGATCGCCTCTTGCAATCCACTGCTTCATTTGTTCGCACTGTTTTCCAGAACGACTTGCCATCCGAACTCGACCTTGGCGCCATGGTCGCCAACGAAGTTCCCGCTACTACCCCTCTGGCTCTGGTATCTGTGACTGGTTACGATGCTAGCTACCGCGTCGAGAATCTTGTACAAACGGTCGGAGCGCGGTCTTCCTCAGTTGCTATGGGCTCACAAGAAGGCTTTACGCTTGCGGATCAAGCTATCGCTGCAGCTTCAAGACAAGGGACTTGGGTCCTCCTCAAGAACGTACACTTGGCCCCGTCATGGCTGGGGCAGTTGGAGAAGAAACTGCAAACACTCAGTCCTCATCGCAACTTCCGCCTCTTCTTGACCATGGAAGCCAATCCCTCCATTCCCGTCAACATCCTCCGACAATCTCGCATCATCATGAATGAGCCTCCACCAGGAATAAAGGCCAACCTGCTCGACTCACTGGGATCCATTCCCCCGCAGCGCCTTGCTCAAGGTCCTGCGGAAAAGGTCCGTTTGTACTTCTTGCTTGCATGGTTCCACGCCGTCGTGCAAGAACGTTTGCGGTATGTCCCACTCGGGTGGAGCCAAATGTACGACTTCAACGACTCCGATATGGCTTCTGCCTTTGGCACGATTGACACCTGGCTCAACGCCATTGCCAAAGGGAGAGCCAATGTTGACCCTGCCACGATTCCATGGGACGCGCTGCGAACGCTCATCAAACAGTCGGTGTACGGTGGACGTGTCGACAGCGACTTTGATCAGCGCATTCTTGATGCATTCGTCGACAAGTTGTTCACCCCGGCTGCTTATAATGTGGATTTCAACCTGGTGCCCAGCATCAATAGCAGTCAGGTTCTCGAAGCTCCTGACGGCACCAAACTTGAGCACTTCTTGGCATGGGTGCAAGGGCTACCAGACCGCGAACCTCCCTCATGGTTGACACTTCCTCCCACTGCAGAGAGGGTGATTGCTGTTGCCCAAGGTGAGCTCTGCAGAAGTTTTCTCGGTGCCTCCAAGCTCACTTGCAATAGGTAACGAGCTTCTGGGCAAGTTGCGGAAGATGCGAACGTTGGCCGACGATGAAGATGACGTTCCAAGCACCGGAAACACTTCCAAGAGTCAGCCTTCGCAGCAACCCGCATGGATGCGCAATCTGCACGAGCGTTGTTGCGAATGGTTGTCCCAGCTCCCATCAGTAAGAACACATTTCTGGCATTAACAGACCGGCAACTGATGCTTCTGTCTCTAGTCCTTGAATACATTGCCCAAACAATCCAGCGACAAACCAGATCCACTCTATCGCCTATTCTTCCGAGAAGGCTCCATCGGACGCAAATTGCTTGACCAAGTGCGCAAGGACCTCGCGGATGTCGTCAAGGTTTGCGAGGGCGAACTCAAGCAGACCAATCACCTGCGTGCTTTGATGAGCTCTCTAACCAAAGGTGAACTCGACGCCTTCTTCAATCCGAACCACACTGAAATGATCTAGGTACCATACCAACACACTGGAGGCGATATAAAGTTCCCAAAGCCATGTCGGTGTCGGAGTGGATTCCAGATCTCGGTCGTCGCCTAGCTCAATTGGACGGGATTACGGCGATGCAGCAGTCCCTGTCCGACGTGGAAGTTTGGCTTGGAGGTCTGTTCTTCCCAGAGGCATACATTACCGCTACTCGCCAGACTGTGGCCCACCGCAAGCGCTGGAGTCTGGAGACGCTGAGCATGCGATTAGACATTGGTCAAATGAGCAACCCGGGAGCCTTTATCGTCGATGGTGCGTTCTAAGAAGCGTTTTCACAGCAGCTCGATGCTCATAATGATGTCGCAGGTTTGACATTGGAAGGAGCTGCGTGGGACGCAGAGGCTGGAAAGCTTGTGCTCAACGATGGCGAGGCAGTTCACATGCGTGCATCTCAGATTCGCTGGGTGCAAGAAGACGAGGACGCCGTTGACCGCAGAAACCTGGTGACGCTACCGGTCTACCTGAACAGTGACCGTAGCGATGTGATGTTTACAGTTGACCTGCCATTCGACGGTAGCTCGACATCCCTTGTCGCGATGAGGGCAGTTTGTCTCAACGCAAGAGGCTAGAAGATAGAAGCGACGGAATTGGATGTTAGATACCCGGAAGCATATACCTACGACACATGCATGTTATGATATAGGATGACCAGTAGTGATTAATGACCATCGTTTTCTACCTTTCATATCCGTCTAGTTTCGAAACACTGACTTCCGCCGACAACTTCAAGCAGCTTCCAGTCTACCTGAACGTCCTTACTTGCGAATATTGCACGAGCCCCTTCCGCAATAGCCTCAAAATTGTGAGTAGCGAGAGCCAAGATCGCTGGTCCTGCTCCAGAGAGACAGATACCAAGTAGACCGGGATGAGATTCTGGGGTAATCAACGATGTCACTTCGGGCAAACCAGGAATCTGTGCAAGTTCTTAAGATTGACCGCGCAGGGTCCACAGCTCGACAAAAACATACCAGCTGCTTTCGATACGGCTGATGAACACGATCCTTCATCGCCTCATAGATGAGATCGGGATCTGGGGGCGATTGTCCAAGCGCAGTGGTCAACACGGCAAGCCGTTGCATGTTGAAGACCTGAGTTGCCCATCAGTCGATCAAGACTCGGAGGGCCCCCCACATCGAATCTACGTACGAGATCTTTTCGAGAGTATTCCATCGGCAGCACCTCTCTCGCCGTGGCAGTACTCAGCTCGAACCGAGGTATGATCGCCACGGCCTTGATGGCACCACTCCAGCCGAACCGAACAAAGTGGCCAATACCAGTCGGAGGGACAGGCGGCGACAACCCCCAATCCTCTCCCGCATCGGGCGGGTACTCGGGCAAGACCTCCGACAGCGGCACCTGCGCCGCCTCGGTTGCGGCGGGGTCGAGCTCGCGGAGGTACGATCCGACGAAGCCGCCCACGAGCGCTGCGGTGACGTTGTCCGGGTGCCGCTCGACCATGAGGGCGTAGTCGAGCATGCGCTCGCGCGACAGCCCGAGCTGGGCGAGGGCGTTCCCGAGATGCACGCCCGCGATGACGGCGGCACCCGACGAGCCGAGGCCGCGGCCAAAGGGGATCTGGTTGTCCGCGTGGATGCTGACGAGCTCGGGGGGGAACGTGCGGTGGTTGTTGCAGCGCAGGACGTAGAGTGCGACGCGGGTCAGCAGGTTTCGATAGGGATCGAGCGGGACTTCGTCGGCTCCCTCCCCGGAGTAGGTGATTTTGACCAGGTCGGTCGAGGGTGGTCCGAACTTGACGGTGAGTGTCAAATACAGCGAGAGAGAGAGCCCTACCACATCAAAGCCTGGTCCGATGTTGGCAGATGTTGCGGGGACTTTGATGATGACAGTGCTCCTCGTGGAGTCGGGCATGATCAAGAAACCTGCAAATTTCAAGACTGCTCATGACGCTGATCCTGAAGAATAGAACTAACAGACGTACGAGCTGACGTACAAAAATTTATCGCGGGTCAGAGTCAAGCCTGCAAAATGTTCTGGGTGTCGATCCTTGATCGATCATCCATATCGGGAAGCAAAGATCAAAGCGTGTTCGCAAAGTTTTTTAACCCAGTACGCAATCAATTACTACATGTAAAGACCTGCTACAAACGAGTGCATCGATACAAAGTGTAGGTGAAAAAGAGTCATTTCTGGAAAGATCGGTCAACGAACCCGCTAATTCATGCTAATATATTATGGATAATAGTAAGCGAGCACCGTGCACTAGGGTCGAAAGCTAGCATGGTTCGGTGGGTTCCTTGGTGGGAGTTGTGGTGTTGGTGCCCGTACTCTCGCTACCGTGGACAGTAAACTAGTGACGAATGCGTCAGATAATCTGCTCGGGGCCCCACAGACTCAGACTCACGTAGATCGTATCATCCGAAGCACCACGTTGGGCGAGCGGTAACAACGCAGGCTGGTGGTTCATCGCAGTCACGAGGGTAGACATCTTGTACGTGCCCTTGGGAAGACCACCAGTGACATTTGTGTGCAAGTGGCCGTTGACATCTGCCGCGTTGTTCAACGCCGCAAAGAAGGCGAATTTAGTTGGGTCGGTGGCAGTGGTCTGGTTGAGCGACTCAAGCGCTTCGATGACAAGATGCACATGCCCCATAATGTAACCGGTGGTGGAATTGAGCTGCTGAGGCGCTGCAAGGTAGTTTGTGTCTGGATTGACGAAGTAACCCGTCGCCAACTTCCTGACCGCCAGCGTGATGTTAAAGGTAGTGTTCGCAGGCACGGTAGCGAGGTTGAGGGGCGAGACAAACTTGACACTCGGCATGTTGGTAACGGAAGGAATCGCTCCCATCGGCGCAGGGTTACAGGAACCGTTCTTGAGTTGCTGACCATTGGTGATGGGAAGGTTGGGTAGCGTAGCACACCAGTTGATGAAGTTGTCAGTGGATGTGAGCGATGCAACTTCGCCTGGCTCTGAAGTGCTCGTGTTCAGACCATTTTGTGAGAAGTTGGTGGCGATCACAGAAGACACCAGGGTCTTGGAGGTTTGGGCACTGCTCGAGTTGGTCGAGCCAGGACCAGGTTCGTCTGAACACGACGTGTCGTCAAGAACGGCGACACTGCGTGTATCCAGCTGGTCGCTATGAGAGGTGAGAATGGCCCTGGGGAGAATGGCGGACGAGACCAGACTTACTTTGGATCATGCTGTTGGGCAAACCTCGACCGACGTTGTATGATGCTCGGATGGGCTAAAGCCAGAGATGAAAGTAAGAGTGCAGAGATTGCGAAGGAACGCATGTTTGGAAGCGGGGGCAGTCAATGCCTTTGGAATGAAGATAGTAAAGACTGAGCGGTAACGTTAGGATGAGATCTACCACCCATTTGAAGCGTTCTTATACTTACGGCGAGGGTCCCATTGTGGACAACAATAAGGGTCACAAGGCGGCACAATGGTCTATGAAACGACAGGTCTTATTGTCCCACGTTTTGACTCCACCCGGTCATGGCCCAAGTCACCACCGTCAGAGTTGATGCGGTATGTCCCACTTGGTCCCTTTTTCGCCCGCTGGACCAAGCCTTTTGTCTTCATAGATCCTCTTTGATCTGGACGGGTAATGGCTATCGACTCAAAGTCTTCGATTGCTAATCGCATCCAGCACCCTCATCGATTCCACCCCTGGTGTCGTCTATGCCTGGGATGAATTTCGCAAGCATTATACCCATCTACCTAGCAACGTCGCCCACCTGACTCATGGGAGGAGATTGACGGACACTCTGCGCGAGTATTGCAGAATCACCGACGAGAAAGAGCTCGAGGTAAGTCGACCCCCGAAGATGAATGTGTGATTAGAACCATCGCAGAAAGAAATCATGCGCTTCGAATTGTTGGTAGTCAACCAAAGGGGGGGTCTAGGTCCTCAAGTCCTCAACGGGGCACAGAAACTGCTCAACAGGGTAATCGTTGAATGCATTCTCGATGTACAAGGCCCGTTTACAACCCGAGTCCAGCTCAGCGAAATAGCACCGAACAAATGGACCATCGTCACGTCAGGTAGCTACCCCGATTCAGACTCCCTTTGCGCGATCTGGTGACCACAGCCTCGTCAGCGTCTAGATACTATGCCAGCCTCGCTATCCCCAAGTGCTCTCTGCCGATACCACAAAAGGGTTATGTAACAGCAGACGATGTCACCGAAGGCAAACCCAAACCTGGCCCGTACATCGCCGGTGCAGCTACAATCGGTATACCTCCCGAGAAATGTGGGCTTTCCTACCACGTTATATGCACCATCACTGAATTTGATATACACCAGGCCTCGTGATCGAAGATGCACCTTCTGGACTTAGAGCGGGACGTGCTGCTGGCGCGCGTACACTCGCTGTATGTACCTCTCACGAGTCCCAGACACTCCTGAGGGATGCCGCTGGCAACCTTGACTACATTGTACAGGACTTAGAAGGGTGCGTTACCTTGGACGGAATCAAGCCATCTGAGCTCACCACTTGTATAGAGTCTCGGTCAGCTTGGCGGAGGATGATCAGATAGAGGTCACCCTGAACGCAATACCACAGAACTAGAGATTTGATCTGTATAGTGGCGGATGAAGATGGTGACTGTATAACAAGATGTACATGTCGATGGGCTAGACTACATGGAATAAATACTCTGCTGTGTACATTTAATTGCTGTCTGCTGTCGCAGCAAACGTGAGCGTTTCGAGACGCCCTTTTCCCTTGCATTCTTTTTGGAGTAGATCACTGAGCGTTTTGAACTGGGGAGGGTCAATCAACATGACCTGACAACATTCTTGTCAGCCAACAGGTTTACAGAGATGGTGACCACCTTACATATTCCCACATCTCTGCCTTCTCCACTCGCTCGACTTGCTCGGCTGCCGATTTAATACGTTCTTCCAACCCCTCTCCGTCTGCGGCAGGAACTGCGACACGGACACGCATCCGTGCACGCTGAATGGGTAACTTCGATCCAGCTTGAATGAGCCGCAATGTCTCGGAAACCTGTCACCGCGTCGAATCAAGCGAGCCGACATCCACACACGAACTGCTTACCTGACTCTTGGCGTTCTTGCCCGTTTTCACGCTCACGCCCGCCTCTGCCATGGCCTTCTCGATGATCCCAACAGGATATGGACGCTGCGTCGCCGGATCGACAGATTTCTCTGCCACGAGGGTCGCAATCTCTTTACGCAAGGCAGCCAGATCGTGTTCGCGTTCCTTTTCGCCTACTTGCAGCTCGCCCTTTTTCAGAATCTGGAAACAGACGAGTCGACACGCTGGACACGACGACAGAGACAGACGGACGGACCTCTTTGACCACGTCGTTCACAGAGGACGTCCCAAACGCCTTTTGGAGGTCGTTTGATTTGGCGACTTCGCCCTTGGAGACGTTGATGAACACGTTGGAGATTTGGAGGACATCGTCCAGATCGGTTTCACTAGATACGCGCGATCAGACGGGGCACAAGGAGAGTTGGGCGAGGACTGACACGCCGTTGCGCCATTCTTGGACCTTGTTCTTGTAGCACGCAATCTGTGATCTGAGCATGGGTATAAGGGTACTTGATAAGAGGTGATCATCGCAGACCTCGAAACGTTTTCCACCCTTTTTCAGGCGAACGATGGAGACGTTGGTCAATCTCGTGGGATGTGAGTCCGACTCAGCCGAGCAATGTGACGTGCTCACTTGATTTGATTCGAGGGTTGGTTGATGGGCATTGCGAGATGTGAGTAGTAGAAGAGCGAGTCGAGGCTGACTGATACGGATAGCGGTCACTCGGCTCCGACATGAAAATAGGAGTCATTTATGTCACTACCAGTGCAATCCACAAGTGAAATACATGCATCGAAAGCGAATACAGTGATTGTTCCTTGCGAATCGTGTCTCAACATTGCACATAGTTACCAGGGAAGACTCCCTCTGCTCCATTCAGGCGGCCAGTCCACCAGTCCTCTTGGCTGTCCGACTTTTTCACAATCTCAATCAGATCACCAGTCTTGAATGATAAGTCGCCCTCGGCCTGTGCGTCGAAATCGTACAGCGCTGTAACATACTGAACCACAGGTTCAGGCTTCGGTTTCGGCTTGAGAGGTGGTGGAGGAGGTGGCCGTTTTGTCGCAGCAATAGAAGCGGCGGCGGCGGCAATAGCACCGTTTCTGTTTTCTGTGACAGAATAGGGTGGTGGTGGTGAGGCTAGTTGGCTGGGAGGTGGTGGCGGCGGCGCTTTCTTTACAAACGACGAACCGCCCTGTACGGACGGTGGCATGGGGCGTGAGGAAAGACTTGCAGCGCTCGATGTGGTTGCGGCGCTGGGGGAGCGTTTCATAGGTGCACCGACACCAACTTCCGCACGCTTCGCTTGAACAAGCCTGGCTGTATGGAACAGTCAGGGGACCGACCAGGGCAAAATGTGATTCGCATACATGTAGATATGATTCGTTTCGTGATGCCGAGGTCTTCGATTTGGCTCCAAGCATCGGTACGATTGTTCTCATAATCAGACTGAATCTGCGAGGCTGGGCAGTTGCTGACATTGTATTTGCCTTCAGCGAAGGAGTTCAACTTCTCGAGGATCAGATAGTATATGTTGAGTCTATAGGAGATCGTATCACTGAAGACGCCGTGAAAAATCAAGCAAGTGACGCACTGCATGTAATAAAAGGAGTGGAATAATGGATCGATGAACTGAGTTGTGAGCTGCATGAATCGAGAAAGATCTTGCTTCAGTGTGTTGTTGATGTAATCATACTCATTCGTCGCAACCTCAAAGTCTTGCTCGAGCTAAGCACGTCAGTCAAATAAGATATGCCCCGTAACAGCATGCATTGGTAGACGAACCTTGAACAGGTTCTTCTCGTCGTTCAAGCTCTTCTCCTTCTTATCCCGAAGTTTGGTCAACGAGTTGTTGAACCGATCATAATCCATCAACTTGTGGTCACGTTTGGTGATCGTCTTCCTGATGACCCTGAGAACGCCCTGAAACTCTTTGACGGGACCAACCACACGGCTCTCGATGAGGTCAAGCTCGGGCGCTATGGCGGAACGGAGTTCCTCCAAATGCTGTGCATATGAAGGAGTGTTGGCGATCGTAGCGGAAGCATCGGGAAACTTGTCGCCTATGCTAAGTTCTCCGGGTAATGGCGAGTAGATAGAGCTGAAGCGGCTCGCGAAGCCGTTTGCACCGTTCAGCAGAGCTTTGGAATAGATGATTGATATCGGCGAGAATGTTGGAGACGTCAATTTGCATACCGATGATAGATTCAGTGTAAGCCTTCGTGTCCTTGAGTAGCTTCTCGGCGGACTTCTCGAGTGTGACGAAATGATTGTTGTATTCGTCAAATTCAGGATCGTTGGACTCTGAGAACAACGTGAGACGCAGCAACACGGAGTCATCTTCCACTGACTCTTCGAGAAACCAGCTTTCGATGTGACAAAGTGAGGGGTCCTGTGTGGTGCAACATGAGTTCCTGAACGAAAGCACGGATGCAAGATCGACTGTGATGATATACCGCATCCGACCTCATATGAGTCTGTTTGAGCTCGAATTACTCACCGCTTGACAGCTTTGACCAGCCCCTTCATATCGCCTTATCTCTGGAAACAGTCAGAGATACCTTGCGAAAACGGAGTAGGGACGCAGTTGCTAGACCACTGAAGGGATGATATGTTCCGGAATCAGAATGAGTGACTCGGAATACTACCCATGATTACGTCAGCACACAAGGCGATACGATTAATCCAAGGTTTACCATTGGACTGCAGTCTAAATTATTTGCCAGCTCGAATGACCCAGAGTCTCTATGGAACCCTCCTTTGAACTGGAAGCAGTATCGACTTATTTTCCCCTTCCTATAAATCATCCGAGGCTCGCGACGATGTTCACTTTAATTAAAACTACTAGTACCCTTCAACTTTGGAACTTCACTGGGATGAGCACCTCGACAAATGAGCTGGCCGAACGTTGGAACCCGATTTGAAAAGTCCCGATGGTGGTCACCCGCAATGTCAAAAATGGTAGTGGAGATCATAAGAGCTTGCCGTCTCTTGAGCTGCAGTCACTGTGAGGGATGAATGGTCCATAAATTCTGACATAAAAGGCGTCCAACAGCCTGAGGTTAATCAGTGAGCTCGCTTGGGAAGCACATCAAACGTAAAGAAGGTAAACTGGTGGATCTCAGGAATCACCGGGTAATAAATTTTGGCACCAGCTTCAAGTTGAAGCCTTGATGGCGTGATGCTTTATATATCGCTCGCGGCCCTCTTCGTTTGCTTCAGAGTCACAAGTGGGTTGTTATGAAACGCGCGACTGGACACTTTCTTCTTCACAGTAAGCGAATGCAAAATCAAGACGCACGACTTGGATCGGTCACTCCAAAGAGTCACGGTGGGCCTGCACGCAGACTGAGGCATCCTAAAGGGCTCCTGACTTTGTGGATTGTTACGATCCGTCGCAGGGTGAAATTACAAAGCTGATGTCACCGTGGTGTCTCAGACGCAAGCGAGGTAGAGGCAGAGTGAAAGTAAGGTACTAGTAGGTCAACACGAAAGGATCGGATCTGAAGACCGCACCGCCACCCGGTCAAGGTACAGCGGCCCGGATTCCGTATCCATGCTCGTACCGCCGGTGTCCATGACATCACTACAGTACTGGCTGTTCAATCATGGTCCGCCCCGTACCCGGCTCACGATCACAACATCAATGCGTCCAGCGATCCCTATCTCCGCACACGGATTGCATCCAAGCTCCGGGCTGACATCCGCATACTAGTACACGGCCGCCGCCTTCACGCAACACCATGAATGCCGAAATCCGTCAAGGAGAAAAACATCAGAGGGTGGTTTGTTTCACCCTAAATGCGACCCCGAAATTCATACTTTTGAGCGGGTCAGCAAGAAGGTCGGCGGGGGTCTAGTCACCGCGACAGAAAGTGGTTAGCATGCTATAGAAAAGACGAAAGAGACTCCAGGTAAGTAAAAACTCATGGGTGGCCAGCCGTTGTAAGTATGCCCGGACTCCAAAGGCGGCGAGGAAGGAGCTGATCAGGTGAGACATGAAACCAAAGAAACAGCCAAGGATGGACGAGCTCGTCATCCTTCCCTGGCGTACAGGCTCACTGTGCCAGTGGAGGCTAAAGAAAAGAAAAAAAGTCCAGGTCCTTTTCCTTGCATATAAACGCCATGAAGATGGTGTGTCATATGCATTTTAATCAAGATATCGAGCTCAGCATCGATGCACGTAGACCGCGACTTGTGTTTATACATTCAGGTACTGTCTAAGTACCTCGGAAGCTTGAAGACGGCCTTCCGCATTCAAGTTCATACGCTCTATTATTTGTCCCGACTAGCAAGAAATAGATTGTGACACTTATCGCATATACGTCCGCATTCCGAGTTGGATGAAAAGGTGACACGACCAGCTGGGGAAAAAAAGCTCATCTTGTCAAGGTACAAGAGAATGAAAATCACTTGACTTGTTCGACCATTGGTCAGCTCGCTGGTCCTGGCGGGTACGGGTCAAAGTTAACAATTAAAGGTTACTGGGCAAGGGTAAAAGCTTCCCGTCTGAAAGGACACAGCCTTCAAGTTGATGCACCGCTCATCATGTGAATCGGGGTCGACTCCATTGTCCATGATAGGTGACCGGTGATCATGAGCACGACCGATGATCCCGTCTAGAACATCAACGGCCGGCGTTGCCACTCAGAATGGCTATGAGTACCCTTCTCGCAGATTGACTAGATACATGAATGACATGTTTACCAGACATGAGACGTTTTCTCCCTAGCTGGAATAACGAATAGAGTTCATGTTCAATGACGCCGACCTGTGCGAAAGTGGCGCTTATCTGATGATTATCAGACACTAAGCATGTGACAATGCCAGTGATTGGTCTCGGTGCTATTGTCAGAGTGGCCAGACGGTTTCCAGAGCGAATGGGACACATTAGCGGTGCCTATTACTGGGAAAATCATACCCAGGAAGCGACTCTGGAACAAGGAAGGGGGGAAACCGGCGATGCAGGAAACTAGTTGACAGGAACAAACCCTGGAGTTCGGGTCCGTTATGTTCAACTGCCGATGTGCGGGATGTTGTGTTGTTCGCAGCGGCTGGAACGTGTCACACGTCATGTGTGGGGTACACTATCCGTCAGCTCGGGTTGTGGAGTAAGCAAAGCCTCGCGAGGAACCCGGAAGTCCTGCCAGTGTGGACGGATCCTGATGGTTGTGGGGGACCCAGCCTGACATCTAATGGCTGCTTATCGCCGCCATCCTGTGTCTATCGTGTTCGCGGCATCAGCCTGAGTGCAATACAGTGCAACTCCCGGCATCCAAAACAGCGAGCCGGGGGCCGTATAGTAGCTTGTTGGAGCATGTTTTGTAATCATTGCGCGGGCATCTCGAACTTGTCTTCTAATCAGCAAGGCGCCGAATCAAGGGAAGATTTGGTAAGGAGCAGAATGCAACCCCTATGAAAATAGAAACAGTTCTGCCCCGCACCTGTTGTGGAAGGCTGTCAAAAGTTGTCAGGTACAAAGTTTGTTCCTGGGAATGAGACCTCCTCTGAGAGTCTCTCCAGAATGGCAACGAGGACTGGATATGGTATAATTGTCTCACTGATAGACGAAAGATAGTAGCGTAGTTGGAAGTGAGGGCGGATGAGCCAGTGGAAGGCAGGTGAGCCAGTGGAACGATAAAACGGCACGGATGTATACGGTCATCAGCTCGAACCCAGTCGAGCAGGATTGTTGCCTTTGAAACGTTCCAACAGCTGCATAGTGAGAGTGCCAGAGAGGCAACATCAAAATTTAATTGCCAGTGAGGACTTTTGTGGAATTCTCGTGTACTCACGTACTAGTAGTAGTTGCTCACGTACCTCACTTAGTTTCAACACCACGCGCAAGAACCAACAACGTATCCGGGACCCGCGAGCGACATACTGTGAACTTGAAGGCATCGCTACATATCGATATGTTTTCACCTAGAAAACACTGCAAGATTTCGCGAACTTCGCGGTTGTCAAAAAATTGCAGTAAATTTGTTTGGTTGAAGTAGGAGTAACAAATTGAGCACGACCCGGCCTGCTCTAACTATGGCAACGGAGACTTTACAGCTGAGAAACTGCATGGTACGAATCAATGGCGGCGCCAGAGACGCTATCGACTCGGAATCTGAGCCCCTGACACGTCATGGTAAGTGAAGACCAGTGGAGATTGTTCGCTGCCAATGGGCGACAAAGTACACAGAGGACCCCGGTCCCTGACAATTGCCGGTGGGACTAATTATGCTGCAGTGTGGCCTAAATACAACCTTCGTGACAAATGATTAGTGGGTGCGGACCCGGAGTCAGTGCTGGGAGGAGGAACACTGAAACTTGAAAGGCGTCATATGTGGGACGTGGGTTCCTGTAATGGTCGAGCCTGAGGTCCATGAATATACCCATGAACTTGAAGCTGCATAAGCAAACTGGAGCAGGAAATCCCCGACGTGCTATGCCGCTCTATGCCCGAGACAAATTTAGATGTGGCCGTTGACCCGGTCATCAACTTGAATGGCAATGGAGCCTGTTGCAAGATCCTTGCAGTGGCTGAGATCCGAGATATATCCCCCTTCCGGTATCCTTGAAGTTATAAAAGACAATGCAGACGCTCTACTAGAGGCAGCAACCCCCACACGCCTTCATTCAAAGCACTCTTTCTTCTCGACCAACTGCACGCAATGTCTCCCCTTTCTTCGTTCAAGAGACTCTCCGTCTCCAGCACAAAGGTAGGCCTCCAGTGGAATGATCCAGGGGATAACACCGATCGTGAACTTTCCGTTACCAGAGCACTAAATCGAGCAACTGCTCTCATGTTGTTTCGGTTAACGGCCATCCTTCCCCAGTTGACATCACTTACTCATTGGTGAGTTCGATATGTTTGCCCTCTTTTCTTCGCCCTGATCATCTTGCAGAACATCCAATCATCAACAGTGTCACCATGGGCATTGAGGTCGTCCATTGATGACGGATATGTGAGTATTGTACCCCCTGGATAACTCGGCGTATGGCTGAACAATTATATAGGCAAAGATGCTTGAGGACGACAATATGTCGTGGGGCACAGGCAAAAGCTCGAGCTCCCGTTTCAAGCGTCGCAGCTTCAGGCTTTTCTGATTGCAAAGCATCTTCACGACCACACCAAACCATTGCCTTTCCTTTGCAAATCCATATCATTATTGATAAATGTACTAATGATTACCCGAGTCATGCCTGTACGATACGAGACACGATGCTGCACATGTTCTTTATCCATTTGTCAATGTAATTGACGTCAACCAGTCAATTCGCGTGTTATTTAAATGATGCCCGCGGACTAGTGCCCCAAACTAATTTTGGTGCAAATCCCTGGATGACCAAACCCCGGGAATGAATACATGGCGAAATTCGGGTACAACAATTCCATGCCGGCCGGACCAATACACCACCAGGAACTAGGTATAATATATGGCCTTCCGTTGACTCTGATCTGGGCGTTGTGACCATGACCGTTAAGATGTATAATAACGATTGACCATCTGATTGGCTTAAGAGTCGCGTATCGCCAGATCAATCGGTTGCATCCAATGATGCTTGAGGTCAAACCTTGATCCAGGGTAACGGCGATCAAGTACTCGTACACGTGATGTAAGACCACCAGTGCACAAGAAAGGTTGAGGGATGAGAACCCTTCTAAATATCATTGGCAAGGCACAGCGTCATATGCAACACGATTCCCGACGGTGAGGGCGAACGAAATAAACATATGGTTGTCCTCGGGATTCTTGGCTTGAATATTGATATTCCACCCGTCTCTGACAGTGAGAGCCCGTGAAATACTCGATTGCTATTTTGCGAGCGACTGATTGGCAAGCATGCCGTCGGAAGAAATCGGACGGGTGAGAAGAAGGGAATCGATAACCAGGCAGCTGAATATACAATATAGTGAGCTAAGACAAAGGACAAAGAGAAAGGAGCAAATACCTCTCGAATGTGGGTCGGTCTGCAAACCCGATGATTCCTCAGCAATTTTCTATCGGATGCTATGTGGCTTGTTTAGCACCACGAGCGCAGCGCAGACTTCCACGGGGTATCCGAGGGAAAGGAGCGGGGAATCGTACGACAGTGAGATATGAACGCGAGACTGCGTACGCCAAGCAGCTGCTGTGCCGTCCTATTCATAGCTTCATGGAGCGACAATGACGCTCATTGCTAAAAATTTGGCAGTATATATAAGGGGTCTTCGGGGGATTCGTACCGTCTTCCTTCCCTCTCCTTCCTTAACACGAATCGGCCAGCGAACCACGAATAGCGTACAACGCACGAATTGTTGTTACAAGTTGCGCCCTTCACGACTCCATGATGTTCTCTTTCTCCGCATTCCATCGGCCCCGTCGCGATACTGTGCGAACCCTCCGTCAAATGCTTCGCTTTGGTAACTGATTGGCGTTCCTGTGCAGGCGATGGAATCCCACTACGATGAGAAAAAACCTCGGAAGCTAGCCAAATTCTTGCAAGCACTGAAGTCATGTTTTGGCCATGGTTCAACCATCGAGGTCGACATCGTGGGTACTTGTCTTCACTACGCAATACATGGGCTAACGCATGGTTAGCCGTCGAGGGATGAATACCAAAGAGCTAACGAACCTTCAACGGGCTTTGGAGGGGAAGAAATTTACGGGGTATGCCATTGAATTGCTTGTACAGCGTCGGTTCGCTTTGCTTACTATCGCTTCCAGATCCAAGCCGAGTATTTGGACGAGGATGACATGGCATGGGGAAAACCCAAAAAACCCAAGAAGCAAGCTCGACGGAATTACGGGTCATATGCAAGATGAGTGTGTGTGTGGGCACTGTGGACTTCGCCAATCGACTGGGGACGAGTAGCATATAGTTAGCATTATTTTTTGGACATTCACGGACTACGCACGAACTTTATTAGACAGCAAGCACAGTTTAGCATTACTCACTGACTATATTTACGTGTGACCTCAAGTAAATCCATTTGATTTGAAGAGAACGCCATTGGTTGGGGACTTGGAGTTGAAGGTGACTCTGAGAGAATCAGCGTTTTCTCTCATACAGCGTTATTACGCAATCCTTGATTGCAGTAATTGAGCCAGCTTGAACTTGAACCTTGTTCCCAACTTGTTCCGCTAACTTTCCTGTGATGTCTCTACCGCCTGTGTTCTTCCACTATTTTCAAACCCCTCTGCCCTATGCGAGAACGCTTGCTTTGCAGGAGAGAATCCATCAGATCCAGCTCGCTTCGCGGCGTACATCATCCCATCACGATATCCTCTTACTATTACAACACCGGCCAGTTTACACGGCGGGGCGCCGACAAACCGAACACGAACTCGGGACGGAGCGCGCTCGCCTGACAAAGCTTGGTGCTGACTTTGTCACGACCTCCCGAGGGGGTCAACTGACGTATCATGGACCTGGCCAACTCGTCGGATATCCTCTCCTCGATCTCGGGCGCACGTCTCCCCCCATCGGCATACGTGAATACATTTGCAGAATGCAAAAAATGATTCAAAGCTATCTGTCGAGCGTTCACAGACTCACGCACGTTCCTTCCGAACACACTGGTGTATTTTTGGATCCCACCACAAAGGTTGCCAGCATCGGCGTCCAAGTGCGCCACCGACTCACAACGCACGGTTTTGCCTTGAACGTCACCCAAGAACCATTGAGGTGGTTTAATCAAGTGATCGCTTGCGGACTGGTAAACACGAAAGCCGGCTGCATAACCTTGGCGGCTGGGGGACAGGTTGAGGTCCACGAGTTGGTAGAGGGAGTGGTAGACGCATTTAGTCGGTCGTATGAGAGGGGCATGAGGAAACTTCAGTTAGAGTCCGCGGGAGAACTTGGGGAAGCTATTCTCGAGCTAGAGGAAGCGGCTCTAACGGCTGGGGACTGGCCAAGGATCCCGATCTCCTAGATCAATTACTTAGATACTTTGGACAGACTCGGAACCACAATCAAGTGAACTATAACCTGGCGCACTTTCAGTTCGTCGAGTGGACGAGTAGTCCGGTGACCAGCCCGTCTAGGAGGCAAGCCGTCAAGACTAGTGCCAGTGGATGAGGCCCTGCAGTGTGCGGTGCACTCGCCTCCCGGTATTAATACTGTAACTTGGTTCAGCGAGCTCGAAGGTTGTAAAGAGTGAGCACGAGCAATCCGCGCTTGATCTAGGAAGTCAGGATCATTCTGATTTCCAAGCAAGTCGGGAAGACACGGGCGGACTCAACAAGAGCTAGTCACATGAGGTTGCTTATTGGTAAGCTACGTAATCGGATTAGGAAACTTCAGAGCTCAAGTTTCAGTCTTTGTTGCGCCCATTCCAGTTGCCACATCATCATATTCTCAGGTCTCAGGTTTTTCACAGAGACTCCGGGCCCTGAATAACTAATCTTTGGAAGGTAAGCACTCCCCAAGGGATCACCTAGTTTGGCATTGGATTGACTTTGCCGAGGTACCGACGTCACGGTCCAGCTTGGAGAGCCAGTACTGGACACAGGTTCGATATCTTAATATCTTTCGTAAGTAGAATTACACTGCTCTCCGCTTTCTGGCTCTCATGTTTTAGCACTGAATCGGGAGCCACAAGGCAACCGGGTTCTTCTGATCAACGTACCCACAGGTTCTGGTGTGAGTTCAACATTCCAGAGAGCTTTGATCACCACGGCGCCCTCGAGTCTTTGAAACCTTGTAAGTATAGAGCGATTGACCGTCAGCTTATATTAGCTGAGGCCTTCCCTTACTCCTCTCCAGAGAAATCATTTGTCATGCGGGTCCTCATCCTCGGAGCTACCGGTGCGAGCGGTGTACTACTTGTCAAAGAGGCGCTTGGTGCTTCGCACACTGTCGTCATATTTGCTCGCTCTCCGGAGAGGCTTCCTGAAGAATTCCGGAATGATACACGCATCACCATTTTCAAGGGCCAACTAGACGACGAGTCCGCCCTCTCGGCTGCGATGGAAAATGTGGACGCTGTTATCTCCGCTCTTGGTCCCAAGTTATCATATGGAACGTATCAAAGCGGCCAGCCTCTCGCTCGGGGATATTCGGTGATCATCAAGGTTATGGTGGCGCACAACGTCAGACGCCTCATCGCCCTTGGCACCCCTAGTATCACCGATCCTCACGACCAACCAAATCTGAAGTGGTCCTTGGTTGTCGGGGGTATCAAAACCTTGGCACCGGCCGTATACAGCGACATCGTAGGCATCGGGAACACCATTCGCACGGAGGGTGACGCGCTTGACTGGACAATTGTTCGGGTACCATTCTTGACCAACTCGAGCAGTCAAGACGTTGTAGCTGGGTACATAGGGGACGGCAAAACTGGGACCATGTTGACAAGAATCGGCTTTGCAGCATTTGTCGTACAGGAGCTGGCGGACAACAAATGGGTGAAGAACGCCCCTTTGATTACTGTAGCATGATTCATTCGTTGTATTCCGTATTTTTATTCTGAAGAACCGCGCATTAGAAATGTGGGCCTTATCTCGAGTTTTGCGGGGGCAAAGGTCATTACTCTAAGCCATAACATCCGAAGATTTGATAAGGTCTTCCCAGCTAAACTTCTCGGGTTCCTCGTGGAATTGTTTTAGCAGCGCTTCAGGAGCTATATCATGTCTACTGTCCTTCGTGCCGTCACTCCATAAATAAAACCTTTGAAGTCCCATAGCCAATAACTGAGCGTCAACTTGGTTGAGAAGGAAACGCCCCGGAGTTTCCTGCCCTGGCCGAATGGCCGCCGACGTAGAGGATGGTGTGATCTCTCCGCGGAGTAGTACGATTCCGTGCGATTGTGATAGGTCAGTGTAGAATGTCAATACCAGGTATGGGGTTGCAAAGGATGTGCGAAGTTTGTATTCTTGGAGTGGTGTAAACAAGACGGTGGAAGATTCCAGGATGTTAGATGAAGAGCCCGATATCACGGGTTCGAACGGGTTCGTTTCGAAGGTTGATGGCGCCGGAGTGGCTGGGTGAAAGTCCCATTGGAGGAAAAAGAACTCGTGAGCGGTGCCATTGCGTTCACCGGCAGATAGACTCGGATCTGGGTCATTCTCTCTCGGTACGGGCACAACGAAGAGAGGGTACTTTTTCGCAACGCGTGTCATTGCGCTGTACGATTCCAATGGCAGGGAAGCACAGATGTAACCTCTTCCGGTACCCTGGTTTCGTGAAGCATGATAGGCGGTCCAAAGTGCAGATATTTGTGACGATGTATGTGGTGTGGTCAGGAGTTTCGAGAGATTCAGCATAGAGGACAGTGGCTGGCAAGTCAGTGGACAATGTCAGCACCGTTACGAAACGGAGTGTTGACATCTGGATGCTTGCCTTTACTGGGGAACTGTCTCTGCGGGTGCTGGATATCTTTGTACCTTCCGAGGTATCGGACCGACTCTTCGCGTTCGGGAGTACAGGCTCAGTTTTCCGGAATGACGCGAGGAGAGAAGCTGCCTCTTTCTCCTGCTGGCAGCGGGTTTCCTCGCGAGCTCGTAGTTTCAATTTGTCAAGGTCCAGGCCCTTTCTGTAGTGGAAAGTTTTAAAGGCGAGGGCGCGATGAGTATGCAAATGCCCTGTCAGAGCAACGTCACAGATATGCACAAGGAATGAGTACTGCTCACTCTTGAGCCTTTTGCTTGAGCTTGTCAGCGTACTTGAGGTCGTACGATGTGTTCGAAGAATTCCGGATGCATCGTGCAGGGTAGACGGTAAACCCGCGAGGGAGGGCGTGGCGAATCGTCAAAGGCACGAGCATGCTGCTAGCCCGAGCTCTTTTCAGCTACCAGCGAATGTAGAACGGGCGTACTTGCTCTGAAACCTTTCCGACGGAGTGCCAGGGCCGAGGAAGCCCGAGCCGCCGTAGCCGAGAGCGGAGCTAAATCGAACTTTGAGACCCGGATGGCATCATCGCTTGACAACCACAGGGTCCATCACACGTTCCGCATCAGCAAATGGACGGAAAGAGTAAGTTAGGTGTTGCTCCAGTACTATTCATTCGGCCGAAGAGACTAAACAGAAGTTATATTAAGTTGAGCGCGACCTGTACGGCACTCTTTGATTCAATCGATTGGCCCTGGATCTCAAACTCCGCCTCGGCAAAGCGGCAGACCCGACGACAATTGTACACTAGGGTCAGGTTAGGGGTACACGAATGTAGCTTTTCGTGCACTACCCCTTTCGGGTGAACTCCGACTCCGACCGGTCCCTTGGGAGCTTCTCCGCTTGCTTCCGGCTCGCCAGACCCTTTGCGAGATGAATCTGCATCTGGAGAATCTGCCCCCAGACGTTATAGGAAACGTCTGCTTGCCGAGTACACCCGAATTTCCTATAAGCTCGAGACTGGTGAGTGGATGCTCTTTCGCAGCTCCCAACCCCCTGCTCGGCGCTAAGAAATCTGCACTAACCAACACCAAAATACTCGCAGATCAGCTCCTGTCGCTGCCCATCATGACACTCGGCGGCTTTTCTCAAGGGATTCGCACCCTTTTGACAAGTACGTGTCATACATCGCTTCACTTATCAGCGCTGTGCTCACTTTTTCCTCGTTATCTTAGGAGATACAAGCCAGTGAGCCAATGAACACCCCGTAACTTTATCTTCAAATTTACCGTTATCTTCGCCACCCAGATTCGATCGCGGCGATGTATCTTTTATTATCGTCGCTGGTGCTATGGTTGCTTTCATGATTCCAGGCCTTGGTTCGTACAATTCTTCCGAGGATTCGGCGAAGATTTACTGAGCCCCTTTTTTGTAGCATTTCTCTACTCTGGTTTAGCTAGGAGAAAGTCTGCATTGTCCCTGATTTGGGTCGTAACTGCAAGCAATGCCGTGTGCATCCTTCAATGGTACCTCTGGGGTTATTCTTTGGCTTTCTCTCCAACCGCGACCAACGGATTCATCGGAAATCTCGCCAACTTTGGCTTGACGAATGTCCTCAACGACCCATCACCAGGCTCGCCTCTGATTCCGGCCTTGTTGTACAGTTTCTATCAGATGGAATTTGCTTGCGTGACAGTAGGGATTCTCGTGGGTGGGATCGCGGAACGCGGCAGGGTTCTCCCTGCCATGATCATCACGTTTTTGTGGATGACCCTCGTTTACTGTCCCTTGGCTTGTTGGGCCTGGAACATTAACGGCTGGGGGTTTAAATGGGGCGTCCTGGATTACGCCGGTAAGCTGATGTTTGGTCCCGTCACATCCCCATTTTGATTTGGTTGGTGCTTGGAATAGGTGGAGGTCCCGTCGAAATCGGCAGCGGAGTCAGCGGCCTTGCCTATGCTTGGGTCCTTGGACGACGGCAAGAGAAAGAGTTACTGAACTTTAGACCCCACAATGTATCCATGGTAAACCTTGGCACGTTCATTCTCTGGTTTGGGTGGCTCGGGTTCAACGGAGGCAGCGCCTTCGGCGCAAACCTCCGTGCAGTCATGGCAATATGGAACTCCATGCTCGCAGCAGCTTGTGGTGGAATCGTTTGGTGTCTCCTCGACTATCGTTTGGAACGCAAGTACACCATGGTTGGTTTTTGCTCCGGAACTATCGCTGGTTTGGTGGCCGCCACTCCAGCTTCTGGTTTCATCCAACCATGGGCAGCCGTCATCATGGGCACCGTCACTGGCGCCATTTGCAACTATGCAACTAAAAGTAAGGTGTTCCTCAATACGGCCGATTTGTTGTCTAACCCGCACGCAAAGTCAAATATTTTTTGAAGGTCGACGATGCGCTTGATCTCTTTGCTGAACATGCTATTGGTGGTGTCGTTGGTCTGCTTACGAATGCCCTCTTCGCATCACGCAGCATCATTGCCCTCGACGGCGTAAACCTCAACGTCATTGGTGGTTGTGTTGACCATAACTACAAGCAATTATACATCCAGTTTGCCTATGTCTGCGCTACATGCGCTTACTCCTTTGTGGCGACAGCGATCATCTGCAAAGCCGTCGATATCATTCCTGGCCTCCACCTCAGAACGACACCGGAGGGTGAAAACCTTGGTCTGGACGAAGTCGAGGTGAGCCTAGACCCCTGCTTCTGATTTCACGAAACTGCATGATCTCTTAATAACAGATCGGTGAATTTGCCAACGACTACATCGAGGTACGGAGAGATTACTCCGACTGGGTTGCCCTCGGTCCTGTGAGTGAAAAGGCGTCCGAGGTGCGAACAATAGACAGCTATACCCATGAACATGGACAGCCAGACCTTCAACAGGATGTTCACCATAAGGTTGAAGAAGATCCACCGCTTGAGTCGACCCCAGAGAAGACCTCCGACGAGATTACACCCGGATCTGCTCAAACATACTATTTAGGCGCCGCTGGCGAGGAAGCACCCGGGCTGCGCTCCTCCTTCCCACGTGAATGGTTACGAGAGTCAATGCTAGTAGTCCCGCAGAGAGGTGCGGAAAGTGGATGAAAAAACAGGGCAACACCCCGTTTGTTCAAGTCAACTAGCTAGATGTGTTCCTTTTGTCTCGTAGTATGCTGTCTGTTGGGCCGGTCTCGCATAGTCATTCAAGTTGTCGTGATTACATAACCGCACTTACCGTAGTCACACGCGTCCGTGGTCCTAATTAGTAGCTTCCCGCCATGTCGCTCCTCACCCGGACAGCGCCCGCTCCAACACTGTCCAGAGCCAAACAAAATGTATGTGATATATACAATCTAGCTCTTCGAATCTCCCGAATACATTATGTTGTTACGAAGTGAGAAGCAATCAGTGAAATAAAGTTATCTTCAGCAATCCCATCCCAATACAAAATCACTACTTTCTGAGATGCGGGTTACATTTTCAGGAACGTCAGTCTCGGAGCCAGAGATCAAGGAACCACATATGCCTGACCCAAACTCTTCGTGCAAAAGGAGGTCGACAACGTTGCGTGAGGCGATAGTTTCGGTTTCCATCGTCGAGATGAATCTGTGGATAGTTTGTCAGGCAATTGAAACACTGAGAGAGCAGACAACTCACGGTTCGAAAGCATTCACGTAGTAGAACCCTTGGTCAATCTTGACAGGTGGAAACTTGGCAGTAGGTGGTAGCTCTGGGTATGCATCCCACTGGCGCTACATTTCAGTAAAGGATACGAGTGAAAAGTGCTGCGACTACTGACCTCTTTCCTGTATACCCAACCGACGTGGTCAAATGCCTTTGAAAGCCACTCGTCGGAGATACGTTGCTTCGAGAAGATCTTGACAAACCACTCGTCTTGGTCGTTCCAGTGACCAGTCTCGTTTGTCTTACGAACACGTCCGTGATACGAGAGTGAGTTGAATTCGGGTTCTGGCCCGCCAGACTGTGCGCCCTGCGAAGTTGTAAGAACCGATTTTGGTACACGATTGCCCGGGGGCAAGCCAAAATAATCCGCCTTCATCGTATCGTTTTGGGTAATAAGAAGAGTGACATGAAGATGAACGTATGGTTGTGGTGGAATGCGATCCGTGAGCTCCGACGAAATCGCAATGCCCGTCTGATGGAAAGGGGCAGCGAGAATGATCCCTTTGTATGTTTCAGTTCCCGAAGAAGTACGAACGGTCCATAGAGATGAGTCGGGAATGCGGCTGATTTCTTTGACCTACATAGAAAGGAATGTTAACCAGATTTATAACAGATTATGCGTAATGATGCTTGCACCTCTGTGTTAAGATGAACATTGGCCCCTGACTGGTTAAGGAAATTCTCAAATATCCGGAAATTTCCAGAAGCTACACCAGAAGCACCAGCAGCAGCCATGCAGACCATGCAACCCAGCCCGTGGATCTTTCCGACATCCTAAAATAGATAGTTGCGCGGTCAAGCCCTGTTTCTTGCCTCTAGCTCGCAGTGATGACCTTACCTGACCATAGTTGACGCGTGTAGAGGCTTCAACCATCTCTTGTGCAAACAGTTCAGAAACACCGTTTGCCTCCAGGTACTCAGTGCACGTGGAATTAGACATTCTATCCCATTCAAACGTGGTGGCGAGATCTGCTACGTCGTCCCACCTGGGTGACTTTGTTGTGTACAAACCCACAAACTGCGAGATCATATTTTGGACCCTTGAAGGGCGTGAGCACTGGCAGGGCAGTACGAAAAAATCCTGTCTACTCACAGTTTTTGGACTTTGATCGGAGCATTGTATCCGTATCTCCATAGAATTTTAAGAGTCGTCCACCAGCTCTTTACATAGTTAGAGTTATCAAGCTGTATTCGAACATCAAAAAATGTCCGATCATCGATCATCGTTTAACATGGTATCAAGCACTTACGACAAAGACGAACTTGCTGCCATCCCATATGCCCATGTCTGAGAATTCGTGAACAAAGTCGTTGAGGGTGAGGTTGAACTCCTTCGACGCCCTCATTAAATTCTTGTTTGCATCAACGAATATTGAGGCACCGAGCTCAATTGGCGCATAAGTTGAATCGTTATAAGGATAGACCGTAGTGCTGCCTGGAGAACGCGCGAATGAAGTCCGGACACTGACAGAACACAATACACGTACGACCCCCAATGTAGGACGCGCGCTCGTAGACATCTATCTCGACGTCAATCCCAGACCTCTGCTTAGCCTTTGAAATCCAGAATGCCGCAGAAGATCCTGCAGCGCCTGCTCCAATGACGGCTACGCGAGGGGTTGTGTTCGCTACTTGTTCTTCGACAAAAACTGTCTGAGTAGTTTTGAAGAATGGGATGTTGAACGGAAGTTGGAAAGCGAGTGAAGGGGTGATTAACGAGACGCACAAGATAGTGCGACTCAGTAACATCTTGGAAGTGGTGATTCAAGTGTGCTGCATATGCCTTTGGCGAGGACGCGGTACGAGTCACGGCCGTAACACACTGTCACGTCAATCCAGCGTCACTCTGTTTACCACTTCATTGAACTACGTTCGAAGATTTGTGGAACGCGACATGTCATGTGAATGTCGAGCACGCCAACGTGACCCCAAGCTCTCAGCGCCCGTCTATCATAAGCACAAACCCCGTTTAGTGTGAGTTGAGGCATGGTAAATATGGGCGTGGGTCCGGCCCGTGCACTGCCAATTTCTTATACGTACGGTCTCATGCGGAAGGCTCCCCGAGGTTTTCCTGACATCACTTGCTGACTACGTTTGTTCACATCTGACTGTCGTCTTCACGGGGTAAGTACTCGTTTCCCCTTTGCAGTGGTCGTTACCTTATCTTCTTTCGCAGTCTTGATGTCTCCTTCGAGCATCGGGTTCTGCTCTGTACCAACAGAGATCGCACAGCAAGTACTTGCTTTCTGTCATCCCCGTGACGTTGCGTCCTTCGCTCAGTCATGTCACGCCGCATGGTCTCTCGTAAATGACCCCGCGGATCAGTATATTTGGCGCCAGTTATTCCTCCTCTTCCCCTTCGATGATCCCCGCAGAAGGCGCGATGGTTTCTGCAAAGATCTCCACTTTGACTGGAAATCAGAACTCCAGCGTAGAGTGCATGCAGGACTCATCGCGCGCAGCACACAATCCACCCCCGAGGATCTTCACGCAGCACTCGCCACTTTACTGGACGTTGTACGATCCGCCCCACCTGTCATGCAAGGGTGTGAAGGTGTTCCATCATTCAATATACAGTGGGTAACGGGCGTATTGGCTTCCACGAAGATATCGCAACTTTCTCCCTTCACCGAGTGGCCCACCAATCAGACACTCGCTTGCCTTCGTTCCTACCTAGCGCTCACACTCGACGGATGCCATGACGAGGAAAAAAAGCCGCGTATGCAATTAATGCGCACTGGCAGCCGATGTCGGGTGTACGACCTCAGTCAATATAGCAGCTATAATGACTGGGGACCCTTCGTGCCGAAGACAGGAGAGGTGGACTGGACTCATGTGGAATGTATGATGAATGTCTTAGCCTTCAATTTGATGGATCATTCAAACCATTTTCGGGATGCATGGCCACCCCGTGGTCTCGAAGCAACTCGGGCGTATTCTGCCCCTCGCGCCACCAACCTTGCCCCCCAAGATTGGGCAGGGGTGGAGGGTAATTGGAGGCGGATCGTCTCATTTATGGACTATCGGTATGTCACTCCACTTCTCAGGGCGTCCAGGAGCTGAGGGAAAATCGTCTTAAGCGATTTGTTCGGTAAGTGGTGGAGTATTCAGTCGAAGCATCTATCTAACACTCTTTACTAGCT
Source organism: Tylopilus intermedius (assembly GCA_038091255.1). Taxonomy (NCBI): domain Eukaryota; kingdom Fungi; phylum Basidiomycota; class Agaricomycetes; order Boletales; family Boletaceae; genus Tylopilus; species Tylopilus intermedius. Next base: position 17,861 of record JBBPOD010000033.1, on the reverse strand, counting down.
TTCAACGTAAATCGAATCTTTAAGGTATACCGATGAGATATGGCTGACACGCCCATACCAGTTTTCCATCCGGGATTACGCCGACAACACCCAAGGCGGGTCGTTCTTCGAAGATCCCCAGTTTTCTGAAGCCACTCGCTTGATCGAGCTCAAATTACACCTCATAAGTCCAGACGCAGTGCCAAACTATTACACTCTCGAGAGATTTCCCAAGAAAGAGAATGCAGAATATCCCACCCTCTATTTTTCTGGATCATCCCACGGTATTCAGGGCAGCGAAGCAACAGTAGTTGGTTCAGTACATATGGCTGAAAACGACGTGGTGCGTTGGCGATTTGTAAGTCAATGTTTTCTGCTTCCCGCATAGCACTGGGTGATCCTATGGCAATGTCAGGTGTCTGCACGCGAGGCACGAATGCAGTGGAGGTGATGCTTTTTTCCCTTATTGGATACATGGTCATTTAGCCAAATCTCGGTTGTCTACAGCTCGGAAGGAGTACAGATTGGCGGTGTAGCGAGCGCAATGGGAGTGGTTGGAGCTTGGACTGGTGCGCACCATGAGCGAGGTAGGTGGCTGACGAATTATTATGGAAACACCACCTCTGACTGTGCTCGGCGTTTGAGGCGATCCTGCCGGTAAGATACTAATTGCACTGGAACACGAATTTAGCTTGCTTAAATTTGCTTGATAGGACCTTTCTGGCTTTGGAAAGTACCAGATGACCATCCTACTTCTGTCCGAGCATTGATACCTATCGGTTAAGCTCTGAGCCCATGTACAGTGACAGTAATTGTGCTGGGTTTTCTTCCATGTATAATTACGTAATCATTTCGGTGTATAAATTTTCGCCTTTTCTGCTTGTTCAATCCCTCCAAGCACCCTCACTGAGCTTTGCGATTGCAAAGTAACTCATTGCCAGTTTGCTCTTGGCTACGGGTATACAGGTTAGCAGGGGACAAGGATAGTTGCATCAGGAGCTCAATTAAGCCGGAGCACTCTCTAGACCGATTGGCGACTGTTTCTAAGAGGCAGCTTGGGGAATGCTTGACTATGCAGCTCTGACATTTCACCACGATGTCCATGATTTGAAAATGTTGGTATTAAGAGTCCCTGAGGTCGTTTTCGCTCTGAATAAATTAGAGTACAATACATGTATCCACGATAACCTTGACGATCACTGAGATGAGTGTCCAAACAACCTCTAACTAGTGCCCTACGATACTTCCCTAGGTGACACCTGCGCCAGAGCAAGTTTCGTTTGGGACTTTGGATCTACTAGTATGAGTAGGGTTGGCGGTACAGAGGGTATTCATCGGCCTCATGTTGTACTCCGTAGTCTTGGTCCAAGCGTAGCAAGTTGCCAGCCAATGTGTAGATGAGGACGATGATATACTCCATGACGACCTCCATGACGACGTATAATTGCCATTCTCCCGTGAACATGTTGAATTTTGCGAGAGGGTTGTTGTTATCAGTGGTGGCGGTAGGCGAAACGCCGAATGAGCTGGATGAGAAGGTGGACAGCACGCTGTACAATGTACGGACTGCAAGGAAGGGAAGAGCAACAGAAACTGCGGCGAGCAACTGTCCAACAGATTAGCCAGGATGAAGTAACTGATGAAGGGCGGCTGCATACCTGCTTGCGGTATCTCATAATGTAGTGACGGTTGGCCCATTGCATGGCAGTCGTGCCGACCAAGATGATATACAATAGAGCGAAAAGGATGACACCGACGCGACGTTCCGTGTTGGAACTAGATGACGAGCTGGAGCTCGTACTCGAGATACCGATGATCGTGAGGATCAGGGCAGCCAGACCAATAAGGTGCAAAATTCTGAACAAACGACCGTGTTTCTTTTGTCGGTCTGGCCCTTCGGTTCTGACACAGCGTTAGTTTACCATCCAGAGGGCGTTACCATTCTCAGCGTGACTCACATGATTTCCAACAACCCGAGCGTGCTGAGCAACAAAGGCGACAAGCCTGATGCCTCCAGGGCGTAGCCACCGATATACAATCCAATAATAGGCGGATTGATAAGTTCTGCGGCAATCAATAGTGCACCACCGACGACTCGAACTACAAATTGTAAGTAAATAAAATCAAATCTTACGGGTTAGGACTTACTCAACGAAAAAATAACAAGCAACAACCATCCCCTCTCCCTTATTCCATACCTTGAGCACACGCGAAAGGCCAGGAAGAGGATGGGAACATAGATCGCGAGCGTCACGGCAGAGATGATGCCTTGGGTATTAAGGGCCATCTTGAAAAGCTGTAGAGGGCGAGTTGATGACTGCGAGAGAAGGATAATGGGAGTATGGGGGCCAAAGCTCTATCTTTAAGTACGAAGCCACGATTCTATCGAGGCAGTGACATTTGCCCTAGCCATGCTTCTGTTGGGTCTGATGGAGGCAGTGTCAGGAGTACCGCCCATGACCGGACCCTGCACGGTTGACGTATTGTCGGCGCATAATACGTCCGGGGGCGCCCATGCCACAGGTATTCCGCTGCGTGCTGCGGTTTTTCCATGCACGACTCGGAAGTGTTCGTCTCCGGGACGGCCCGGTATTTCAGCAACTTGAAGGAAGAGACCTACCGCTGAAGAAGTCCATACGCATCGCATCGGGACCGCTAAAAACCCGCCAAGATGGATGCATCATCAATACGACCTTTGGCTGGCATGGAAACCACCAAATGAGTCGTAAGTGAATATTTGAATCGTGACCGCGTGACCCTACTACGTTTAGCATGGGGGCGGTGAGCTATGCCTGCGGCACAGCCACCTTTCAGGAAAAACCGCCACAACTTGAAGTTGGACTGTGCACATAATACGGGCCGCGACTCGGCATTCACTGTCAGCATAATTTTCAGCTGGGTTCAGTGAGGTTCATTATGTGCGTGAACTCGTGACGTTGGTTCTGAAATTCAATTATCCAGGTGCAATGCGGCTACCACGACGAGTACCCTGGGCTCACATCGGCGAATTAGAGCAGGTGTGTTCATGGATTTACACCGATGAGGAGGATCTAGGAGCCAAAACACGGGCAATCAACAGGGTAAGTCCCTCCACATTGCACCCGGCTCAACTCATTCGTTCCAGTTATCAGCATGGAAAACAGTGACGCCACTTCCTCATGCCCTTGATTCCACACTCGCCGTATTGGTGGCACACGTGTTGGACGTGTCTTCCAGAGATACCCCGTCCTCCAACACTGCCCTTTGTCTCCGGCAGACTTATGCAGCCGCGATCATCCGAATGGTCAATGGCCTAGTTGACCCTTTGCAAACCGGCGCGTATGCAAGATCCATAGCCTCTATTGCCGCTCAGCTTGGCTTGCCATCGTGGCTCGTGGAGCTTAGACACGCGGCAACTCACGAGGATTTGCCCAGTCTCGAGTTACTTAGAGAGGCGTGCAGAGAGGTACTTAGCGACATTAAATCAAACATGCGGCCCTTATCCTCTTCCATTCCAGTCCCTTTTGTGGCTACTGAACAATTATTTCCATCCGACCCTCAATCCTTCCATCTCTACATCGACGTCAGCGCTGTCACTGCGTTCCGTCTCCCCTCTGTTGGGGTCATATAAACTTCTCATGAAGACCGTTACTCGAGACGGATCGTTGCGCAAGCACCGTCAAGCTGACATTGACTCAGTGATGCGCGATATCGAGCGCTGGATAACGGAAGCAAAAGTCTCAGCGGAACTGGCCATCAATCCTCTTGGATGGGGCTTCGATGACAATTCCACTGCTACACGAGCTGACATGAAAGAAAAATGGGCCTTGGAAAATTTTTGTAGTGTTCTCGCTGAAAGAGGCGGTCTTGTTCCCAATTCTAGGAGGTTGGAATTCGTCATTGACTATAACGACCGTTATTGATCACCCCCTAGAAAATGCCGGGCTCCCGCGGATCCATTCCTGCCCACACCCGCCAGTCTTGCGTTGTGGACGCCACTCCTGACGCAACTTCACGCAAACCACGCTACATTCCCATTTATCTTCATTAGTCGGAACATTTCAATTTTATCGGGTGATCTGATGACGTCGAACATGGATGCAGATATAATTGAGCTAGATTCGAAAAGTCTGTCCCGAAGTACTGTTCACAACGAATATCTTGCGCGCTGGGTGGCCTGGGCAGCACGGACTTGGACGGACGATTCAGAAAACGGAACCGACTTGAGGAAAGAAGCCATTTTTCAATTGGCTCTCATCTTCATTCCAGGGCATAATTCTGGGCCAGAGGCAAAAATGTATGATCTATATGCTTCATGCTCATTAATACTGACGAGTTGGGGGTTAGTTTAACTGACCTCTTACAGGCAATTTCGGTTGGTTCCAAAGATCTGGAAGAGAGTGTCGCGTTCTTGAAGTCCACAGTGACGGCCATCCCTACACAAGTGTGTAATCACTATTTTGCGCGGTAATCTGACAGTAATGTTTGCAGCCTTGGCAAGCACACGATCTTGTAAATATGGAGGAACGCCTACGGATGCTCATGGCTGACGAATCTCAAACATCAGAGCTGCACGCAACTGACACCTCGGCTATGACTACTATGCGGCCAGATGGAATTTCGGTTGCTGGGTGGAAGCTGTTGGATGACCGTAGTAGCTGGGCACCATGCCCGATCGGGGTGTACTATCAGAACCCCTGAATGCCATGTACCATCATGTACCAGCGTTAGCTTGGTCCACTACTTTAGAAGCAGGCTGTGTCTTAGTCACGTCACAGGTCACATCACTATGACAAAGCTCCTCATCATGCCACGGCGACTCCTGCCAGCACGGCCGACTGCGCATCGCATCCATTCAGTCAATTAGAGGCGCTGTTGAACCCAGTATTACGGACGTGTACTGACGATGAAGCTCAACTCGCCGTTACCCCAGACACTACCCAAGGAATGCCAGAAAGCTGCCAAGATATGTGAGTACAGTCCTTTTCGCATTCTCTACTTCTAAATACCACAGTATCCTCTTTCATCGATAACAAGAATAATGGTCTCGACGGTGTGAGTAGCTTTCCGATTCGACGCTGTATATTTTCATGTTCCTTCATCTCAGATCATACCACGCAGTGTCCTCCAAAATGCGAAAGGATTTGCGATTTTTACTGTCTTTAAGGCTGGATTCCTCTTCTCAGCACGAGCTGGGACTGGGATCGTCATTGCACGACTCCCCGACGGATGTGAGTTCTGCACTGGTTACTAGGTATCGCTTGATAATAAGTGTCACCTAGCCTGGTCTGCTCCTAGTGCGATCGGTTCTGCTGGTATTGGCGTTGGCGGTCAACTTGGGGCAGAAATGACCGATTTCTTGGTCGTTTTGAATTCAGCTGCCGTAAGATCACTCTTTTGTATGTCAAGATCATGAGCTCATGCCAATGCAGGCAGTGGTGGGTTCAAGGAGCATGTCCATTACACATTGCTCATTCTGATCCTGTTAGAAATCTTTCATGTCCGCTGGCTCGTTGACCCTCGGAGGGAACGCGAGTATTGCCGTGGGACCTTTAGGCCGGAACGGGGAGGCAAGTGGTTCGTTGAATACAAGCGGAAAGGTTGCTGCAATGTAAGTCATTTCCCCACTGATCGCAGTTTGCATTTCACTGTTCGTCGTAGGTATAGCTATTCGAAGACGCGTGGCCTTTTCGGAGGCGTGTCTATCGAAGGTTCCGTTATCGTTGAGCGGCAAGATGCCAATGCTCTCGCTTATAATCAGAACGTCACGGCCAAGATGCTTCTCAGTGGAGCTGTACCATGTCCGGACTGGGCCGACCCCTTAGTGAAAACCTTGGAATCATGCACGAGTCGGCCTGGAGTTCGTGATTGGATCGACGATCGGGCTGAAGAACAAGCGCCATATGCATTTGGCGGAACCGACCCAACCAGCACAACTGGTCCAAAGTCGCAGCGGTTTTCTTTCCTAGGGAAAAAGAAAAAGGATGCAGAATTCCCGCCACGACACTGGGGCACGCCGACAAGTACTGGTTCTTACTTTGCTAATGATATAGAGGACTACGGCACGTCCCCTCGCCGCCCGGGTTTTGATGAAGAATTTGAATCCGGTTCAAGTTCTGTAAAGCAGACTGCCCACCGCCCGTCGCGCAGCACAGGGGGTTCTACTAGTGTTGCACGCATTCCGATGGACTCTTACGATCCTGACTCCCCTTTCAATTCACTACCACCTTTCCGCTCAGTTCATTCGACTCTTTCGGACAAGCCAGTTTCCCATTCGCGTTCCATGAGCACTCCTAAGCTGGGATACTCCACTGGACAAAGGGAGCGTCTCAGTGGATATACGAATCCATTTTCGACTACACCACCGCCGGAGGACGACCTTGAATACAATCATAAAATCATCGAATCCTCGACACCGCGCTTCAAGACTAAGCCCGAGTTAAGCGAGCCGCTTTCCCCTTATGAAGGCGTTGCCCGTGCGATTGCCTTGTATGAATTCAAAGCTATTGAGGTGTGATCTGATTCAATGCACAAATTGTCATTCCCTTAGTCCATGACAGCCTGGAGATTTGTCGTTCTCGAAAGGAGACGTGATCACTATTACTCGAAAGAGTGGTAGCACTGACGATTGGTAAGTCCATATCACACCTTAGCCTTTTCTCAGCTCAAGCGACCCAGGTGGAAGGGCAAGGCTAATGGTCAAGAGGGAATATTTCCGGCCAACTTTGTGGAAGTTGTCTAGCCCAATTTCTGTAGCTCAGGCTGTATCGATTGGTGTATGTATTAGTTTACTTCTTGATGCGGACTTTCTAGTCTAGACGTGATGTGATGTGATGTCACACCGCACGTGGCACGCGATTTATCGAAGTCGCGTCAACCTGTCTTGTCTATTATACCACTCGTGCTAGTCAATGGTTATGCCAAAAGCACCGCGCAACAAGTACTACGCTGTCCGTGTTGGTCGTGAAGGTCCAAAGATATACGATACTTGGGAAGAGGTGAGTTCAGACTGTCCTTGTTCGCTATTCTGAGCTCATTGAAATAACACAAAGTGCCATGCCAACGTAGGATATAGCCCCGACTGAAATTACTTCTCTGACGTGACTCCTAGGTGTCAAAATGGCCCTCAGCCGTATTTAAGAGCTTCACCTGTAGAGCAATGGCAGAACAGTGGGCTTCCATACCGCGTCAGTCCGAACGTAAGTCCGGACTGGAGTTGTTAGCACGATATCCGTCTAAATTTCGTCCGACGCGTCTTTCAGGTGGTCCTTCTCACGACGGGCGTATTCCACAAACTGATCCGGTGACGCGCGCTGAAGAGCATTCCGTGGAGCCACCTAGCGAGCGAGCGATGCCCCTCTCACCTCCAGAGCACGTTCCTGAAGTACAGTCTCCCCCTGTCATCCTGTCCAAAGAACAAAAGGCTGTACTAGAAATGGTGAAGAGAGGGGAAAACGTTTTCTTCACCGGTTCCGCCGGTATGTGTGGTGGCTCTTTTCGTCCCGAGTGACAGCTGAACGTTACTAGGGACGGGCAAATCGGTCCTACTTCGCGCTATCATTGATACTTGTGGAGGGAAAGGGTCTCCTACCTTGGCTATCACTGCATCCACTGGGATCGCTTCGGTTAACATCGGTGGTACTACTCTGCACTCGTGGGCAGGGGTCGGCATTGGAAAGGAAGACGCAAAGAAACTTGCCGGCAAATTGCTCGGTCAGGAGAAGCTACGAACCGTGCGTGATCGCTGGCGAAGGGTAAAAACCCTCATTTTGGATGAAAGTACGAAGGGTTTACAAGCTTGTGCTACTCGCTACTCAACGATTCTCGCCCCTAGTATCTATGATCGACGGTGTTCTCTTCGATAAGCTTGTTGGTATCCATTTGAAATCCAGTGTGTGGTGCTAATCACATACAGGAATATATTGCTCGGATACTGAGGAACAATGATAAACCATTTGGCGGAATACAGGTTATACGTCTCGTCTCGGTTGTATTTTGGGAGGCTCACATCATCGCCAGCTTGCATTATCTGGTGACTTTAGCCAGCTGCCACCAGTTCCAGACCGCGATAAAGACGGAAATTCCATACCACCGATCTTTGCCTTTGAGGCGAAAAGTTGGAACCAGTGTATTAAGCGTCCTGTTGTGCTCTCGAAGGTATTTCGGCAAAAAGAACAAGGTATATGCTACCTTCCTCAAGGAACAACGAATTCAAATAGTGGTCACCAACAGAATTCGTGGACATGTTAAACAACATGCGCTTGGGGAAACTGGACAAAAGTGCTATCCAAGCTTTCCGGAGCCTCTTCAGACCACTGGATTACGGGGACGGGATTGGTCCAACACAATTGTATTATCGTATTTGATCTCCCTAACCGTGTGTTGACTGTGTGCCAGATACCCAACTCGAGCTGAAGTCGAACGCGCAAATGAAATGAGGCTGCGTGCACTGTCTGGCGAGGCGATACAATACAACGCTACCGATGTTCCAGGTTATGATTCAAGCGGAAACCGGATGTCTCAGCAAAAAATGGAGACATTGTTAGGGCGGCTTGTCGCTCCACAAATTATCCAGCTCAAGGTTTGCTGTGCCATCTCGTTAAATAATATTTCCTCAACGCGATATAGGTTGGTGCCCAGGTCATGCTAATCAAGGTATTTATCAAAGCTCGTCGTTTTCTTCTGGAACTGAACCATGGTTATTCAGAACATGGTCCAAGGACAGTTGGTCAATGGTTCGGTTGGACAAGTTGTCAAATTCTGCACTTCTCGGGAAGCGATGCGAAATCAGATGGAGATCGCTACAGAAGAGGGCCTGCGTGGTTCTGAGCGTGATCCGGCACAGTCGGCCGCGAAGTATGATGACTCTATGTGGCCTGTTGTTCGGTTCACGAACGGGAGAGAGTTGCTTTGCGTGCCAACTGATTTCACAGTGGACAATGCTTATGGAGAGATGGAGGCTAAACGTCGACAGGTTAGTCCTGCTTTGGTGTGGAGTTAGCTGCAACTTGTTGAGGGTGCTTCAGATTCCTCTTATCCTTGCATGGGCATTAAGCGTTCACAAGTCACAAGGGCAAACGCTAGAACGCGTCAAGGTGGACTTGGGTCGTACTTTTGAGAATGGTCAAGGTTGGTACTGTTCTCGTAATTAGCCAGAAGACCCTTTCTGACCTCACGTAGCCTATGTAGCCCTCTCCCGGGCGACGAGCATGAACGCTCTGGAAGTCCTCAGCTTTGATCCCAGCAAGTAAGCGAATCGAATTCTACTCTTGGTACATGTCTCAGTGATGATATCCAGAGTGATGGTTCATCCTCGAATCCTTGCCTGGTACAAGGATCTTGAACAAGAAGGATTGGTGATCAAGGGGTGTGACAGCAGTGGAGACGAATGGTGCGACATGGACAATGACGAGGCTTACTGGGGTTGACATGACATATCTGCTGGATTTATTCTACCGTCACTTAAACGATTGGACTTCGTAGTTGGTCCATTATAAGCCAATCAACTTGAAATAGATTAGCAAGCTAGAGTAGCGTGTACATTAATGATGTCATTGGCCACCTACCCATCACGCACCACGAGAGCATTTTGCTTCAAGTCAGCTGGGAATCCATTGAGTGTGTAGCTAATCCATTTACCTGCCAGTGCTGCGGAACAGGAACCCCACATTTTTTGGTGTCCTACCGCGTTTCTTCCTATCCACACAGTCAGTTTGTATGGCACCCAGTCTTCACGACCCGGCCACAGACTTTGCAACTTTCTCACCTCGTCATATGTCACGGTCCCCACTCTGAGCATTCTCGATCCGTCATCCAATCTCCAAGCTGCACTGGCGTGGCTCCCATGAGCGACCTCCGCCTTCTTGCTATGTGTCGGCCATCTTCCGATGGTCTCATCCCGTTGTCAGGTGTGGTCCCGAGTCCCGACCTGGATCACTGGCACATCAGGAATTGGTCGAGACTCGAGAACTCCCCTGCGGCACAATTTGTCTTCGTGGAGTCGTCTCAAGACATGGTTGAGGAAGTCCTCACTCCGGTGAAGGACGCTGACTGGATCCGTTTTGGACGCCACGGAATCCAAGACGCTGCAGACCCGGTCAAAAGTGAGCTTTATCTCGCCAACGAAATCGTTTGGCGCTCCGCGGTATCATCGCGTTGTACTGACAGTGTCCGAGGTGGGCTTTCCTGCGTGCCAGTGCGAGACGGCCAAGGGAGACCAGCGGCTCTCTGACGAGGCCACCCGTATCGCTGCACGGATTCTTATGGACGTATATGTTGATAACTAGGAAAACACTGGCAATGCTGTGCAAAGTATCTGCTGGAATTATTGTACATACCGTCTTGTTACGTACAAGACCATCTCTATTCTTTCCCATACTCATGCGTTTGAGGCGTTCTGCATGCGAACGATCACCAACACATTATTCGACCTATGAGCTACAATCGACGGTATTATGCAGTGCGCATCGGACGCGGAGGTCCGCGCATATATGACAGCTACGCCGAGGTGAGTAGCCTGCCAGCGCTCCAGCACCCCTTGTGAATTGAACCACCGCGGCCTCTCCAGTTCGCAGCTGCGGTGAGCGCTATTTGTCGCGTTTGCAATAAATAAGCCATAGAATACGTTTTTAGACGCATGGATTCAGTGGATCCAGTGGCAAAGGTTTTGACAACATCCACGAGGCGCAAGCATGGCTGATGGGGTACCAGTTTGGTATATTACCCATGCCAGTGACTACGATTCATACCAGTGAGTGGGTGTAGTTGAGCGTTCTTCGGCGGAGCTGAGATAATCCACGTCGGCTGGTCCGCCGGGTAGATATCAATGTCAATGTCAATGTCTCCAGTGGGGCAAATTCCAATGCAGGAACATCGACGTCGACTACCCTTCCACCGCAAGCTTTTCCTAACAACTCTCCCGTGTTTGACCCAATGCAGGGGGTACGCGTAAAAGATGAACCTCTCGCAGCAGAGCCCGGCGTCGACCTCTCAGAGGAGCAAAAGAATATCTTGAAGCTCGTCAAGTCGGGAAGAAACATTTTTTTTACCGGGGCAGCTGGTGATACCACCTTTAGATAATCATACACCGCGTTGACCATCAGTTTACAGGCACAGGGAAGTCGGTACTCCTCCGGGCCATAATCAGCTATCTACGTTCGGTACATGGCATGGACTTCGGGATCACTGCTCCAACTGGCATTGCCGGTTTAAACATTGGCGGGCAGACGATCCACTCTTGGGCAGGTATTGGGTATGGGAAAGAGCCCGCGGACCAACTCAAGCACCGTCTAAATGGCTTTGCTCGGCAGCGGTGGGCTGCTGCACAGGCTCTGATAATTGATGAAGGTTAGTTCGTCTGTTTGTGAAGTTACAGCATAATGTTCATACGGATCAGTGTCGATGTTGGATGGGCGTCTGTTTGACAAGTTGGTAGGTGTTCAAGCTCCTTCGGAAGCTTGATCCATGGCCCACATACCAGTCGTAGGAAGAAATTGCACGCTACGTGCGACGTAATTCTAACCCCTTTGGAGGTATTCAGGTAGGTTCAGTAGTGACAAGTCCCATCAGCGCTGTTCATCGATTCCTCTCTATTGTAGCTTATCGCTTCCGGCGACTTCTTCCAGTTACCCCCGGTACCGGATCAAGACTCGACAAGCAAGATTGATGCTACATTTGCCTTTCAAGCTCGAAGCTGGCATCGGTGTATACACCAGATGGTCACGCTTACCAAGGTATTCCGTCAGAAAGACAATAGTGAGCTATTTTTTGAGCACACCATTGAATGAGACTGATACTTTCCCAGAACTCATCGACATGCTCGGCTCAATGCGAACCGGCGTCCTGGAGGACTGGCATATAGATGAATTCCATAAGCTTTCTCGAGAAATATCCTATGATGATGGCATCAGCCCCACATTGTTGTATGTCACGCATTCAAGCTCAATTTCAAAGCATAATATTTACCCTCTTCATTTAGGTTCCCGCTCAAAGGCCAAGTAGAGCAGCACAACCACGAATGCCTCAACGAACTGGAAGGCGACAAAGTGATATATATGGCGATGGATGCTCGTGGTCATGATATATATGGCCATCGTCTCACAGCCAACCAGGTGGAAAAGTTACTAGAGAAGGTCATGGTCTGTCCCAAAGAAGTCCCTTTAAAGGTGGGGGCCCAGGTGATGTTGCTTCGCGTACGTTTCGTCACCCTCCATTATGTTGCCTCATGCTTCAATGAACCTAGAATATGTCCCCAGGGCTCGTCAACGGGTCGCTAGGCAAAGTCGTCGAGTTTGCCAGCATTCACGATGCGCAAAGCCGACACATTGAGGTGGCTGAGATGGGAAAGGGAGATCCCCAACGAACTCATTTCGTGCACCCTTCAAACGCCCAGGAAGATACAACTGGCCTCATTGCGGTCGACGACTATGTATTCCAAAGGGATCAGCGCTGGCCCCTGGTCCAGTTTACGAACGGCAAACACCTCTTGTGTTCTCCCGTCGAGTTCACTGTCGAGGGACTCAAAGGCAATATCGAGGCACGGCGGCTTCAAATTCCGCTCGTGCTCTCCTGGGCCATGTCCATACACAAGTCACAAGGACAGACGCTCTGCCGGGTCAGGGTGGACCTGGCTCGGATATTCGAAAAAGGCCAGGGTGACGTGATTCAGTTGTGTCTCACATGCCGTCGTTGCTCACGATGCAAATCACGTTCGTTTAGCGTATGTTGCGATCTCACGTGCTACCGGGATGGAAGGACTGGAAATCATCAACTTTGATCCCGGCAAGTAGGTTCAGGACAGCTCATCGTCTTGCACTCGCGCTCACATTTTCTCAAGGGTCATGGCCCATCCAGACGTCATCGAGTGGCAGAAACAGTGGAACAAGGAGAGATACCAAGAGGAAGAGATGGATAGCGACTGGGCTATATCCCAGTGGCACGATTCGTTCCACGAATAGGGACTTTGGGGGGTGGATCTCTATGATTGAATACAATATATCATACTCCCGTTCCAGACCGATAAAGTTATAAGACTCCAGAAAAAATTGCGAGCGATACAAATGTCCATTGTCTACGATGGGCATTTCGAGCCAGTCGTGCGAGCAATAACAGCTCATGGAAGACGACGTCGCCAACAATGTTGGGGTACTGCTACACGCTGGCGGTAGCGGCAGCCCGAGTAGTGCCATGCATCAATGTCTCGCCAGTGCTGAACTAGAGTGAGACTATGGCTGTAAGTACAAAGCAAGTGATGCTCACAAGCGGAGTCGCTGGATCGAATCTTGGCTTCTTCGAGCATCATTCGAGGTTCGTGCGCGGGCAGTTCAGGGTGGTTGATGTAGGTAGTCGTGCGGTCGAGAAGGGCTGGGCTTGGGCGTCGGCCGCGGCTGGAAGTGACACAGAACCCGACTGCAACGACAACGCGGATGGGGACGGTGGTGGGGAAATCAAAATCTGTGGCTCTGCCAACGTGTGTGCTCTCGGACGCGGATTCCGGGGGGACGTGGTGTCACGGGGGGGATGTCGTGGGTTGGGTTGGCGCTACCATTACCAGCCCGAAGCGAGGGGTGAATGCTGTATGCAGGTCGTGGAGTGCGGGGGCGCAAAGTCTTCACTTTTCCGGGGTGAGAGAGGTCGTGGATGAAGGGTTCCTTGGTGTGGGATGAACCGTAATTGTACGTCGGCGCTGGTTCACCGGGTGGAGCTTCAGGCAATGGGGGAGAACCACTTAAATTGGGTCGTCGAAGAGCTGCGAGGTGTTTTGAATGAGGTCGTCCATCCTCGTATCCTGCGAAGTATGGGGTCAGCGTGTTGCGGAACGTGACGAGATGTTCGAGTACCTTGATGTTCTGGACGCTGAGCAGGTCGCCTCCCTTGGGACTCTTCGCCGAATATCACAGTGGCAAACACGATTGCCAGATTTCTAATATCCATTTTGTTTTTCTCCGAGAACGCAGCGACCCGCCCTAGATGCTCCACCACGGCTCGAAGTGTTTCTCGATGAATACCCGGTAACCTCCGAATCTTGGAGCGCATCTGAGCGATGGAGCTGGAGTCCCCAGCTTGACGTAGAACGTGAGCAGTGATAAGCAAACATCGCAAAGGCACAATTCACCTCGACCTTCTGCGTACTCAGTGCGATCTGAGAGGGAGTATTTGAATAGCGGCCCTGGTAGCTCGCGTAGATATAACTGACAGAGGAGGTCAGAGGATTCCAATGCTGCAAACGAAAGGTCCACCTTCAGAAGTAAGGAAACAGCATGCACATCGTCTGTTAATCGGTCGAATTCGGAGGCAGCTTTCTAACTTACGCGGTAAATACCTTCTGATTCTAGACCCCTTTCGTCGATCTCCTGTATGCAGAGCTGGACAAGCTTCGGGATTTCTGTTTCTCCAAGACCTCGGGAAGTTGCACAATCCACTAGACCGACACCAAAGGCCAGATCGCTACACTCCCCCACGTTATAGTATAATATGGGTTTCGGAATTAGGGACGCAAAAGTACGGGGAATATTAATATGGGTCGTAACAAGGGATACACCTTTTTCGGGTGAGATCTTTGTGACCATTGACCTTGCATGTTTGGAGAGCTGTGTCTGTGTCATGGTAGTTTGGCTGTGAGCGATCAACCTGTTACGCTTCCGCTTCTGGCCATGAACTTGCACAGTTCAGCTGTATCGCTCCGAGAACAAGGTGGAAAACCGCAACCATGTCAACACATCAGCGTTCGTTTGCACATGGTGCGGGCTTTGCTTGAATCCCGTGCATTCTTCCTGCATTTCGGCCCATCAGCAAGCGAACCACCGGAAGGACCTTGACTGAGTCGTTCGTCACTACCAGAGACTAGGACAAGGACTGACTTGGACCACTACTAATAGCAGGCTGCTGATGGGTAGTCTGGACCGACCGCCCCGCTGAAATGGGCATCGGGCGAAGGGAGGCCGCCATCTTGACTGTATTGTCGGTCATGACACACTCGGTCGGCAAACAATGTTGGACCCAGCGGTAGCGGCCTTGAGACGTCGGCTGTACTCAGGGTACAACGGGCCTGGATAGGAGACGTCAGTTGCCTCCGCTGTTCGAAGGTGCTGTATGAGCGTCACGTCTGCATGAGCAACCCATCCAGCACGCGGGACCTCGACCATGTAGGCGTTCCGCTGGTCTTGAATGCTGGGGGACACAAACATCATGTAGATATTTGCCTCCACACTCTCGCCTGGGAATGCCGGAGAATGCCTAGAGATGAGGGAGGGGTTGGACGACCTCCACCTCCTCGTGAAGTCGAGTGCGCGGTTGAGCAGGACAGCGCGCAACCACTTCATGTTCGTCTTCGAGGTGAACCGGCACCTGTGCACTTCTCGGCCTGTCGCTGGACCATCGCGAGACCTGCGCAGCCACTCGTGGTGATGTCAGTCGGGTCAATGGCTGTCATGATGGTGTTGGCGTTGGACATTCCGTGCTGTCCGTGGATGGCGATGGGGCGCTCGAGCGGATGGAGATGGACGAATAAGATCAGGGTGGCCGTGGCCTCGTCGTTGTGTCGTGGCCACATATGGTAGTTGCGTTGGGGTAGGTTACATAAGCCGCGTCTTACCGAGTCGGAGTTCAAAATTGGTGCCTGGTTCGACATCGAATGTTGACTTGTTGTCATCCTCACCACATTATGGCACTCCCGCAACCCAATATCAACAATATCACCAACAGCCTCTTCACGCTCTCGCAAGAGCTCGCGCTACTCCCGAACCTGCCTCCGATTCCCGATGCTTTGGGGCTCCAGAATGCGATTCAGCAGCTGCAACAACAGCTTGCACAACACACGGCGCAACAGCAACAACAGCTTGCACAACACACGGTGCAACAGCAACAGTGGCATCAGCAGATAACGAATCAGCTCCAACAGCAACAGCAGCAAATGACGGACCAGCTTGAGCAGCTCGAGCAGCAGGTGACTAACCAGCTGCAAGAGGTCCGAGACGAGTAAGTTTACCACCATTTCCTGCACTTTCCTCTGTATCTACTGTCGACAACAGGCTTCGGCTCCAGCCGATGAGGATTTATAACTCGTCGGTTCTTGGCCCATACAAAGGACCGAATGGATTCATCCCAGAAGACCTCCCCCACAGACGGGACATGCTGGCTTCGGCATCTGGTATGCCCACTCATCGCCAACAGCAGGATATTCATTCTGATTTGATGAACATAGTTAATCAATGCAACGCTTTGGCCCAGCATCTCGGGTTTCATCTTGCCCATGGCCTCACAGTTTCAGAGCGCAGGAAGCAACTCTCGGAATTCCTCGCCATTTCCCCTCCTATTCATTCATGAGAACCTTTTTCCATGTATCCATGTGTCCATGTACTTTATCCATCGATGTGTATTTTTTAATCTGTTGTTGGTGTGATTCATACTCAGCTGGTGGCAAACACCTCGTGTTCTCTGTTCGAGTTCACGTTCACCATCGAGGGACCCACTTTAAGGCAACATCGAGGCATGGCAACCCCAAATCCTGCGAATCATGTTCGTTTGGCGTATGTCCAAGTCGCGATTTTGCGTGCTACTGGCATGCAAGGACTGGAAATAGATGGATAGCGACTGGGCTGTGTCCCAATGGCACGACCCGGACTCGTTCCACGAATAGGGACTTTGGGGTAGATCTCTATGATTGAATACAGTATGTCATACCCCCCCCCGTCCAAGACCAATGAAATTACAAGATCCTAGAAAAAATAATGGCTACAAGTTGGACGACGACGACTCGTTACGCTGGTGTACTGAGGCGTCGGCCGGGACCGGAAGCGACACAGAACTCGACTGCAACGACAACGCGGATGGGGACGGTGGTGGAGAAATCAGAATCTGTGGCTCTGCCAACGCGTGGGTACTCTCGGACGCGGGCTCTTCAGGAGGACGTGGTGTCAAAGGAGGGATGTCCATCGTGGCCTGAGTGGGTGACACCGGATTACCTGCCCGAAGTGAAGGATGGATGCTGTATGCGGGTCGTGGAGGCAGTGGGGGCGCAAAGTCTTCACTTTGCCGGGGCGAGAGCGGTCGTAGAGGAATGGTTCCCACCTTCGTGTGCGAAGAACCGTAATTGTACGTCGGCGCTGGCTCACCCGGTGGAGCTTCAGGCAATGGGGGAGAACTACTTGGAATTGGATCGTCGAAGAGCTGCGAGGTGTTTTGAATGAGGTCGTCCATCCTCGTATCCTGTGAAGGATGGGGTCAGCGTGTTGCGGAACGTGATGAGATGTTCGAATACCTTGATGTTCTGGACGCTGAGCAAATCGCCTCCCTTGGGAATGTCCTCTTCGCCGAACACCACAGTGGCAAACACGATTGCCAGATTTCTAATATCCATTTTGTTTTTCTCCGAGAACGCAGCGACGCGTCCTAGATGCTCCACCACGGCTCGAAGTGTTTCTCGATGAATACCCGGTAACCTCCGAATCTTGGAGCGCATCTGAGCGATGGAGCTGGAGTCCCCGGCTTGACGTAGAACGTGAGCAATGATAAGCAAGCACCGCAAAGACACAATTCACCTCGACCTTCTGCGTGCTCGGTGCGATCTGAGAGAGAATATTTGAACAAAGGCTCTGGTAGCTCGCGTAGATATAACTGACAGAGGTCAGAGGATTTCCAATGCTGCAAACGAAAGGTCCACCTTCAGAAGCGAAGAAACAGCATACACGTCGTCCGTTAATCGGTTGAATTTGAAGGCAGCTTCATTTCTTTCTATCTTGTGTTGCAACTGTGGCTTGTCAGCATCATTTCGCAGAGAAATATCAAAGCGTACATCTTGCACAACAGCATGGCGTCCTGACACCTGAAACATTCGGAGTCAACGTTGGGTATTCAGAACCAGAAAGAAAATATCTTACGCGGTAAATACCTTCTGATTCTAGACC
>JBBPOD010000032.1:0-43972 GCA_038091255.1 Tylopilus intermedius | reverse complement strand
TGGCGATTTCGAAGATCGAATGCCGGTGGTCATCAATTCTCAGTATCTAGATACTTGTATGACCTCCATATCTGTGCACGATCTTGAGTCGGGGAGGCGAGTAAGAGTTTCTCGAACCCGCTTGCATGGAACCACTCTAAATTATGTGACTTGCCACAGCGACGTCCGCAGCACCTTAGAATAATAACGAGAAAGCGCACTTCTTTGTGTCAGACAAAATCGGACAAATGACGACTCGTCAATGGTCCGGGGCCTGCTGTAAGACTGGTCTCATGATCTCCACAAATCGGAACGCCACGATTCAAGACACATATTCCCTCTCATAAGCTGTCAAATAGATTCAAATTAGAGCGTTCATTCCAAGTGCTCGGCGGGTGCATAGTAAGAATCCATTTTTAGCACATACCTTTTACAGTACCACTTGGGGATAAAATGTTGTGTCGCTAACGTGTCTCGACACTGTCAACTCCGAGTCGTCAAAGTACAGGATTAGTACTGTACCCGGTCCGACACCGACTCGCCCACTAGCCGAGAAGTGCTGTCATGAGATAATCGTCCCTCTTGGTCGGTTGAGCTTCAAGTTATCAACGATACATATCACGAGTTAAGCATATTGCAGCAACTTGCTGCCAGAGGGCTGTGTTCGTCTTCGAAGATGCATTCCCCCGAATCCGGGTCGTACAGGCAAGTGTAGTGGCAGGATCCCAACGTTAGTCACCTGTCAAGTCATGAATTTGAATCCGAAAAGAAGCGCGGGCTTAGAACGTCCGCTGAAAGCTAATGTTGGCACTTTCAAACTTACCTATGGACTCGGAACAACCGTTGATGGGTCACGTGAGCACGGTTGTACCTGGATCTCCGCTTTTCTCCAGACCAGCGCGAACTGATCACCAAGTTGGTTCAGCTCCTGGTTCAGAAATGTCGCCCCACACTGGCACTACGAGGGCGTGGACATGGCGACGATGGTGACGACGGCGCACGCCACACGACAACTATCGCTTGTCCCTTCACCAGCAACGAGAGCGAGGGCGAGCACACACAACAATGCTGATACCACTACCACCCGTCCCATTACCACTTGAGCATGAGAGCGAGGACACGGTGACGACAGTGACGTCGCAATGTCGCCAGCGGCCCAATGCCGTTGCTGGCACGATCTCCATCTGGGCCCTAATAACAGACACCATGCGCCCCACCCTTTACTAGCAGCAAGGACGAGGGCGAGGACGTGGCGACAACAACACGATGTCCTGACGACATGTGCCATACGCCCCTCCCTTTATCGGCAACTACAACTTATGACTGGATCCTTGGTCGCAAAGGTAGGCGCAGTGTATCTCCAAATGCAATTGTGGCTTCATTTTAATCCAGGTCATGTACACCATATTACAAACTTGAACAACACGGCGTGAAATTATCTGAGGAAACAAAAGACTAGCGCTGCGGGGTCAGAGTCGCGATGCGGCGGTGGTGAATCAACTCTCCCTAGATCGAGAGCTCGTCGTGGCGAGCGACGCGCAAACGCCGACTGGGAGGGAGGACCTGTTCCTCAGAGCCATGGGGTACACCTCCCAGTAAGATGCCGACTCTCTTCATGGCAAGCAACTGTTGCACGAGTTATGTCAGAAAATGCAGCACAACAACGTTCACAACAGACATACGTTATGGGCAGCATTACTGTGGTCGTACAGGCCGCCAAAGAACGCAGGAGTGGCGTCCTTGCCTACATTCTTCTTCAGGAGATGCGCGCCCCCGGGGTGTCTGTCATAGAAATCGCCGACGTCATGGATGTACCCTGCGATACAGATCAATGACCGAGACTCTGACTGACGTTGGTCTGGCAAGAAAATGAATGGTCAAAAGGAATGCAGCGTGGACAATACAATTCTTACAGTCCCCCCAGCTTATGACTGGCAAATCGGGTTTCTCATTTGGCCAAGGAAGCGCTTCTTGTTTTTGGCGAAGGCGCTTAAGCTGAACAGTCAACTCGCCTTTCATTACCTCATTTTCCGAAACCATCTGTGGATGTACATGTAAATCTCTGTGGAAC
Source organism: Tylopilus intermedius (assembly GCA_038091255.1). NCBI lineage: Eukaryota > Fungi > Basidiomycota > Agaricomycetes > Boletales > Boletaceae > Tylopilus > Tylopilus intermedius. Next base: position 41,922 of record JBBPOD010000032.1, on the reverse strand, counting down.
CACTGGCAGCGGGCACGACGAACTTTGAGGTGAGTCGCGAGACCGAGCTTCGCGCATGACCATAGGAACCATTTGGTCGGATCATAATGATACCATTTGTGTCCATTGCGGTAATCCATAGGAAATTGGTGGTGGAAGTTATGGTAGGCTTCGCCCAATGTGATAAACGCCGTGAGGACACAATCTTTAGCTGTAAGCTTGTCGTCGTACGGTTTTTCTCCAAGCCAATGGCACAGCGAATTGACACAAAATGTGGACTTGACAATCGTAAGCAAGCATCAAGCATGTCCGGAAGGAGAAAACTGACGTGTTGCACCCCTACGAGACGAATCATACTTGCCCAAATGAATCCACCTTGCCAATCTCCCCACCAATAACCCGGGACGCAGGTGGGTATGACGACCGCCATGACAAAGGCGAGGGGGAGATAGAAATTATGTTGCCATTTCACAACCGGATTCGATCGCAGGTCACTGACATCTGCGGGACCTGGTTTACGCCTCGGCTTGAAAATCATCCACCCCATGTGGGAGTAAAATAAGCCTTTAGTGGCATCATAGGGATCAAGGTCTGTGTCAGTGTATCGATGGTGGGCTCGGTGCCCTCGAGCCCACCATGCAATGGAACCCTCAACGACACCGGCTCCGAGAATCGCCAGAAGACATTCCAATGTTCTGGTTGCCTTGTAGGTGCGATGGGCCCATAGACGGTGGTAGCCAGCAGACAAGCCTTTCGGATCCTCCATTAGCATCAGCCCTCAACCCTGGTGAAAAGACCGCACCGATACCGGTGAAGTGAGAGTAAACCATAAGCCAAATTGCAGTATTTTTGCACAGGGGAGTGTAAAAAGCACCGATGATGCCAATTATCGGTGGAACGAATAATATGAACACGTGCAACCAATGTAGCTCTTTGTACCAATTTTCCCAAGTAACTGGTGGGAGCGCTTCTTGATTCTTGATAGTATGGGAGACGAAGTTGTCGGGTACGGAATCAGGAGGTATGTGGTCGGGGTTTTCTATGAGAACAGCCTCATGAGATGTGGTCGCCATCGTAGGGACCGCGACCGACAGGGGAATCAGGACGTTGGTTCGGGTAGCGAAGGTAGACGTGTGGCGTACTATATACCACGCAGTATCTGTCCCACTTTTGAACATGCACCAAAAAAAGATCAGACATTTCTGATCGGTTTGCCATTACCGACATTAACGTGGTATGGCGAAGCCATGCGGAAGAGTCGAATAGCAATGACCAAAGCAATTTGAACAAACGGGTGCCAGAACCCCACTGGCAGGTCGACAGATGAGGCTCTGTTGCCGAATTGTTACGCGTAATCCAACGCGTTTGGTATTGACTCACTTGAAATCTGCGGAGACATGTCTGTACGTCACATCGAGCGTTTGTTTGGCGCCGATGAATCATTGCTGACAGAGCCAAGTTCTGATTGGAAGACAGCTAACGAGAAAGGAAAACCGAAAAGAAGACACTAGTTCGGGCGTTGAGCGAACGTTGAGCGGTGGAAGGGTGCCAACATTCATGTCAAATTTGGGCTACTTCTGTTGCATTGCAAACACATTCATCATCATCTACTGAAGAAAACTTGTCAAGCAAGGCCACGTAATCGGAGATCTGTATAGAGTCGAGTAGAACAAAGCTGGGAGCACGTACAGTATCCTCCATCCATTCTAATGGTCGTATCTGCCCCTGGAGTCTCAACTTGCGGAAAATCGTGCAAACGAGTGGAATCGCGAATCATCCAAAGTTGTATTTCCTTCACAACCAAGTTTGAGTTGCTTGTGCCAAGTCTAACTTGAGAGACAAGCACCTGATGCAGTAGGTCAAAAATCCTCGGGACAACTTGTATGTATTATGTTAGACAGAAGAAATGGTACTCACTGGCTTAAGCTTAAGTTTGACTGCATGCGACTTTGGACGTCCAAGCACCTGCCAAATCGGCAACTTTTTTGGGTTGGAGGGATTTTCGGGCTCGGGGTACTGTTGTAACTACCACATTGGCAGTGATAGAGAATGATATAGAAATATCAATAAGCGACTTCTTGCATATTGTGGAAACTACCTGGCCGACTGAGTCCACAAACCAAGAATGATAACGGGGAAAACAAAAACGCCATACACCTTCGGGCGTTTGTTCGGTCGCGTCGGAGAACCCCGGGTTTGCCCTCGGCTAGCGCATTGGTGCGCGCGGAACTTGAAGCTAAGTTGAAGCTTTGACGTGCGGCGTCACGGTTGGCGTCGTGCTCGACGCTTGACGATGGCGAAAAGTTCGAGCAAGACTCGGCGAGACTGGGGCACAGTGGAGCCGGCACGGTGAGAAACCTGTCCCGGATTCAGAGGCCCAATGTGTATAAAATAGTGATTCAAAGGAGTTTACATGTTCGATGCCCCAGAGACTCTAGCTACATGCCAACTTGAATGTAAAGAGCTCACAACCGTGCCAGTGGTCAAAACGCGTCAACGCACGGCGAGGAGGCGCAAAATTCTTTCATCGACATCGACGAGCTAGACCATCAGCGGACGATAAGCAGACGACTGCACCTCCTCCCCAAAAACATTCACTTTCGTCATCGTCACAGGTGAGTACTCGAGCGTTAAATTCATTCAATGATTTCTATGTTCTGCATCCACAGTCAGATGTCCATGCTGTCGACAACCCCGCGATCAATGATCTCCAACTTTGCCCAATTTCTGAAACGCTGTTCTTCAGTAGGACCGCTCAGGGGCTCGATCCGCCATCTATCCGCTTCCGGGACATCCTTCCAACCCCCTGCTAAAAATTGCCGATAATCCTTCATGCTGTCCGAAGCGGTTCGCAATGCATGGGGGTGAATCCAGTGTGGAGGAGGCGACTGGTGTGAATATGAGCCATCCTTTGGGGGGCCGGAGAACCCCTCGCCAGTCATTACGATCGCTGGCGGAACGGTGATGCGCCCCATCTTGAAACACAGGCGAGATACGGTGAAACAGTGTAACGTTTCCTTGTCTGATACGTCCTTGGGGTATAAAGTAGAGAATGTGCGGATAGTGTTGTCCCTAGAATGATTCAATACCGACCCATTGGTCGTACTCCGTTTTGCCAATCGATCGACAGCAGTATGGCCACCCGATCTGCCTGACTGCTTGCGCGATTCAGGCAAGGCGGACGTGAATCGACATACAAGGTACAGCTGTGTTGGATAGCGATCAACGCCAGTCTGAAGAAGTACGGTACGAATCACTTACCCACTTGTGATCCCACGCTCCGATCGACAAATTCATCTCATACCTCTCAAACCGTGGGATCTCTTGCAGAAAATGATAGTGCGTGGCTGTATAGATGTTGGAGTAGGTAACTGAGGAGTGAATGAATTACAGAAGGCTCACAGCCCAGGATAGCGAACCCTCCGACATTCACAAATATCGGACACGCCGCGAGTATAAACTTTGAAAGGGCGACGTCACGCGCCTGCATGCTACGTTAGATCAAGCTAAACCAGTGGATTTTGTCGAACCTTGGCATAATTAGAGTTGCTCACGTGTCCGAACCAGTCAGTTTCGTCGGGACCTTCAAGGATTTGAGTGGCATGAGCAAACGCGATGCACGACTTCTAGCGATGTATTGGACTTACTTGCCCAGGATCTACTCGTGGCGACGAACTTGAAGGGATCGACGCCAACCGGACAACGAGACTCGAGCTGAGCGACTACAGATTTATGTCGAGTAGCAGAAGGTCGCAACAAGAGTGTATGATAGAGGGAGAGAATGTGGTATTTGCACCGCATAATTCCAAGCGGCAGAAATACGTTGACTGACAATACCATAAATCACAATCAATACTTCTGCAATCAGTTAGGATGGTAGTGCTCACCGTGCCAGACAAGGGGAAGGGATCGAAAATTGATGAGCAAAATAAGTCCGACTATAACGCGAGCGATACGCAGGGACTTGAAGGGAAGCTTGAGTAGGGCATTTGCAAGCCACATCACGAGGTAGGAAGATGTCTCCAGAACCCAACTTGTGGACAGCTTCTTGGAAACTAATGAACATAAAGAGCACGTTAGCATCGTCTGAATCCTGCAGGGCGCGACGTGTGTAATCTGTAGGAAGAATCGGGAGGAAGTGTCCAAGTCAGGGCCTCGGCGTGGGGTGTGAAGCAATGGAATCACTGCCTGTGTTCGCTTCATGTGTGGGTTCCATAACTCGCAGCGGCTCGGATTCAAAAATCGAGCCACAGTGTGACAACAATAGAACCGACGCCGTAAGTCGTCAATGTCAAGATTTCGAAGCTACCTCCGTTTGGAATCTGTAAGGTTACCATATTCTGGGAATGATGTTTTGGCAGCCTTAATGATCATATCACCAAAGGTAGCGAGTCTATTGTTATCAACCTCGGGACCTGGTTTTTGGTTTGAGCATCGGCTGACAGGATACGGTAGACGCTTAATTTATCCGGGCCCCTCTATGCCCGCAACTATGTATTTTCTTACCCGACCAAAAGGGCGAAATATTGTCATCGCCTATCAAACGGTCTTGTGCGGGTCCGGCGACCGAATAGTGATGTGGTAACAGCTGCCCGAAGCTCACTGGCATTCTTGACTACATTGACTCGTCTAACTCCGAAATGCGGGCGACTCGTCTTGTATCTGATGGATGTGAGGCGGATAAGGCGGAATTGAACGATCCACTTACCCAAGGTCTGTCCTCACCGAGCACATATTTCCTCGGAGGTCGCTTGAAGCACGATATTTCCTTCACATCCTTCTCTTCGAAGAGCGGAAGCACTATCCCGAGCTCGTAATTGGTAACCTATTGTACCAGTAGCGGAGCCACGAGTAGCATCAGTCGAAGAGATAATATCGTATGCCCCACGAAACGTACGTTCAACGTAGGATTAAACGCGGAACCTGATAGCGTTCCCCAAGCAGAAGGCGTGAAGTTGTGCGAACCAACATATGCCCAACCTATGGGCTCCTTTTGCTCTTCTGGGACACTCTCAGGGGTGTCGCTTTCCGACTCGGTTTCGCTATCAGAGATTACAATGACCTTGGATTTCCCCTTGCCTGAGCCTGTTTGACCCGTGGCAGTAGCTTTCACCTTGGACTTTGACGAGCTTGAAAACAGGGGGCTCCGATGGAGCGTTCCGATGATCATCTAATAGGGCATTGAAATGTTATAAGCTCACGATATAACTAAGTCGAACCTTAGTGTGCATTAAGACGCGACCGCCTGTACTATTCGAGTCATGAAACAGCTCTTTGGGGAACTTCGCTGCTTCCCATTGACTGGTCCGACAGAACATAGTTCCACCCCCCTGTTCAGCAGAAAGATTCAAAAAAGTATGAGGATGACACTTATCGCGCTCACAGGTTCGCCCAAGACGCTGAGTCTGACTGTTTTAAGGCTGGGAAAAATAATCTTCACAGAAGGCCAAGGGAGCCTGGACCGGCGAGTCTTGGGTTCATCAATCCAATCCTCTGCGGATTCGCCACGCGCAGACCAGTGGAACTCGTTTATCCACTGCGTAGAATAGGTTCCGATACTTGATCCCTGCTCTCACCTGATTAGCCATCACAGAAAACGAATGGTATGGACTAATTGAAAGATTTACCTGACATTCAAGGACTAATCCCCTCGCGGCTTTGCCTTTGCCCGTCCGCAAGCCAAGATCTCGCACAGCTTTCATAAGGCGAGTATGGCCCGTCTGGATGACCGCCGGCCATCCTTCATGTTTTCCTGCAATAGAAGGGATAAGTTTGACGCGAACCTTCGAGAAATCCCATCTGAATCGAAGATCCTCAATACTACGAAGAGGGAGCTCAGGATGCTGACGACAAGATTAGAACAGGAGCGCTTTCGGTGAAGGCACATACGTCGTTGGCTAGCATGTTCGTCAGTGCTGGATGGACATTGACCGCGCGCAAGACCCTTTGCATAATAGAGGGGAAGTCATCCACCGCCTTCCGTTCATGGGGTATAGGTTGGTTACGCGGCGGAACATCTTGCAACCAAACAGCCTGGAGAATTCCATTAGCGCAAAGACAGATTTAAAGAAAGGGGAACCAGCATTTTCAATGTCACGCCAGTCGTAGTCCATCAGATTTGCAGTGGATATGACTACCCGGAGACGACCGGTTTTGTAAAAGATCTGTAAAAAGGAGTTCACAGATGCCCGGATGTATGGGAGCAGGGTGGCCTACCAACATGAACTAAAGGAGATGAATAAATGCATTGAGCATGTAGCGATAGGGCAGTCGAAGCACACACTTTCATATGTTGACAACCCCGTCCGTATCTTAGGAAGGGGACGGTCATCACCCAATTGGGAAGAACGTTCTTGATAGCGGCTCGTCCAGAGGAATCAGGCTGAGTGGCCAGAATAACAGGTGTGCGTGGATCGAAAAACTCGTAGATCCACGAGACGGATGTCGAGTAAGAGGAAATTATGGCGAACGAAATGTCAGTTTTCTTAATAGCAAAATCGGGATTATTGGAATGGGACGCAAGATAAAATATTTAGTACGCACAGGACCTAATACTTCGGATAGTCGGAAAGTTGCCTTGCCATCTTCCCTGGGTTGTGAGTGTCTATTTGCAGTTGGTCGGAGCTCGCCCTCCCAGAAGAGTTGGTCAATTACAGGAATCGCCTTAGTGATCTTCGAGTCAGCAAATGTTTGGTGGATGTTCGAGCCTGACATGTTGCCTAAAGAGGAGGGTGTAGACTGGAGTTGGTTTGCTTTGTCACAGTTAATAGGTTCCACAGACGAGAGATGCGGTCGCTTAACGGGTGGATGCTGTGATCGATCCCCAGTATCTTCGTGGTCATAACTTTCGCCACGGTGGCGTTTAAGTCTCGCTAGCCTCTCTTTCTCCAGCTGTGCACGTTCAGACAGAAAGGCTATTGTCCCAACTGAAGTCGACGTGCCACCTTCGGTGGTTCGGGTCTTCATTGCCTGACTTTCCACCTGCCGTTCTTGAAATCCGATCCTGGAGGCCTCGATGGCGCGCTGGACGTCATTTTGAAACTGTTGTTCTCGATCATCTGCCAGGGATTCTGAGCCATCGCGCTTTTGGCTACCAGAGTTGGTCTGTGCCTCCATCAAGCTGAGAGCGATTGCCCTGTAACACGTTAATCGCCATAAATTTTCATCGCAAAATATTCAGCGCTCAATCTACCTTTCAAGGTCCTCGTCGCGGTCCATCCTTTGTTGGCGACGCGTTGGCTTTGAAGAGTGTTTTACTGGTCACGTGCCGTACCCCTCGCTTTGATTACCAAAAGTTCTCCGGTTACACTTTTACAGACAAAATCTACCGACGACCATGACCACCGCCGCGGCTGCACTAGAGAAGCCAACGTGTTTTAAACTTGACCAAGGACACAAGGCGAATCAGACTGATCTGATATAGCTATTCCCAGCACTGGCTGACTCACTATGGAAGAAGTAACAGCCGCCAGGATCTCTTTCGTGCCCACAGAGCGACTGGCACGTCTCCAAACATTCTTTTTCGGAACCAGCATTCCTTGAACTCTGGTAGTATTCTATCCCTTCCTTGTCAATGCGCCTGGTGCGCATCGATGACCTGAAACACCTTCCTTGGATAATGACATTCAGTTCTCTACAAGCTTTTCACGCTACTCCAAGCAGACATCATGACCGAGGGCTTACGCTCGTCTTCGGGTCGGACGGACAGGTTTCGCTCATAGGTTTTGACGGTGGAATTCCCTCGCAAGTCCCTCATGTAGGTTGCATTTGTTTGACGTATTAATATCGAGCTAATTGACACACCTAGGCGCTCTCTGCAAGCAACGCAGGTGTGCTGACTCCAGGTACAAATTTTGTACCGAGTGAACCGGCTTCTGTGTCAACCGTCCCGAACTTGGAAGCAACGTCTGCTTCCTCGAGTGGCACACCGCCTTTCACACCTACCCCTACTCCTACCCCTACGCGCACATCCACCTCCCTGTCGTCGAATTATGACCCTTCATCAACTACGACGGACACAGACACAAATCTTCCCTCTGTACCTACCCTCAGTTTTCCAGCTCCGAGTCCCACACCAGTTTCCAATCCGAGAGACCATGGCGCTGGTGCACCATTTTATCTAGCTATTGTCCTCGCCTCAATATCTCTTGTTGGATGTGTGGCCGCGCTCATCGCGTGGTGGATACGATCGCGCGTTCGAAGACGTGATTTTGAAATCGATGATCCCTGGCAGCACCGCAACACCGTGTCTGATAACGGCAGCCCTTTCATCGATGGTGCGAATGCATTCGAAAAAGGGGCCCAGAATCCCATGGAGCCGCAGACGAGGCCGTACTATCTCCCTGCATCCATCGTCCGCAGAACCTCGTCCAATCTACTTCCTGTCCCCCATGCGGTTCCATCTCCGGAAGAAGACGGCATACTTCAGAACGGCATGTCTCGCACCACGGCATCCGCTCTGCAGTATCCTTCTTTCAACCACGCAAATGAGCTACGTTCCAAGAGCTTGAATTCTGAGTCAAAGCCTTCGCGCACCCTGCCCACGTCACAGACGCCCAATCCCCATCCGCGCCCGGGCACGGGGCGCATACAGACAGGGCTGTCTGTCCAAGAAAGTACACGAACGCTTGGAAGACTTCGTGTTGCGAACAGGGTGCCAGGTGACGTCACCAGTGGAGACGAAGGAGGACTCGGAATAAACGCTCTACGTTCACAAAACTATGTGGGGCTGTTACACCCTGTGAACGCCGGCGAACCTGACGCTTTTTCCATGGAAAAGAACGCCGCAAGAAACCCTCACCCAGAGAAAAGCGGCAAATTTGTGCAGGAAGACGATGCCCTTCTAGAGCCACCTGGTCCTGCAACGCTCTCTTGGGGTAGGAGGATGGACACTATCGCAGCTCTCCGACGGACTCGGCGGCGGACTCCTGGAGCTGACCAGACGTACAAAAGCGCAAGGTACAGCGAGTATGTGCATCCGACACCGGACGAAGGAGCAAGGGTCGCGATGTCGCAAGCACCACCTGTTGCCGATCAAGAAAGGGGAATGATTCAGGAGAACACTCCATCTGATCCTCTAGGCTGGACGAGTACGCTCAAGTCATCCTTTTGGCAGGCCGTGGACGCTATGACCGGTAGTCGAACCCCAGACCCTGAATCACGCCCAGAAAATGGTTCTAGGTTCACTCCTGCACCCCAGCGCATCGCTTCTAGACGTTCACCTGTCTCTCCAAGTCGTTCTACCACTCAAAGCCCTCTCTCCGACACCCACATTGATCAATCCCAAACAGAACAGACATTGCTCGACAAGTCTCTCGCTACCCAAGAAACACTTCAGAACTCGACTCATCCAGATTTTGGTAACCCTTCCGCTACTAAGAGGGAATTGGAGGCGCTTCAAGTCGGCAGAGTCGCAATGGGAGGAGTCGGTTCCGGTCCTCCAAGGATATCTCGTCTCAATCGCGACCTTGGCGAAAACGCTCACCCGCGACATCCAGATTCTCTCAGGACCGACACTGGAAGCGTGTACTCGACGGACTCTGCGGCCGCGCGTGCCAACTTGCGCAAGTACGGATACGGGGATTCGGCTCCGATTCCATCCAGCTGGTCAGCTTTGGCGCGGATTCGGGAATCTCAGCTAGATCTGGACCGCCCGTTCCTGCCTCCATCACGGCCAGTATCCCGGTCGAGCCGTACCCCTCTCTCCATCACACCGTCGCAGCTCACGCTTGCCTCTGGGCTCCTGTCGAGCTCGCGCACGCCAGTGCACTCCGAGAGCGACCTTGTCAATTCCGACGCCAACACGTTGCGGTCTGGCAAGAGCGCGAATACAACAAACTATGTACAGACGCCGAATGGTTCTCTCTACAGCGTGTCTAGAAATGGTACAGTGCAGTCGGGACACGGCACGCTCAGCCACGAAAGTGTACCCTCGCATTCTTCGTCCACGACCTCGAGCATGCTTAGTCGCAAGAAAGGCGTGACGCGAAAGCGGCCAAGACCGCCTCCGCGTGCACCGTCTAGCGCGTCATCTATGCATTCGATCGAGAGCGGGTTTTCTACTAGGGATGTGGCGGTGAGGAGAGCGCTGCTGGAGAGACGTAAGAAGGTCAAAGCGGCAGAGAGCCTCAAAGATCACGAGGACATCTCATCGCGTAGCAGTGATGTAGGTAGCCTTCAGGTATGATAGTAGCATGATCGACTCACCAGGTTGACATATGTAAATACTTCTGTACACCTACCAGTGTCCGTACAAAACTCATGTGCGTTCGTCCTGGAGACTTGCATCGCATCAGTCATAAAAAGGATCTGCCACTCCGTTGTCCGTTTGTATTTTCTGTGAGCTCCCGTCTCCCTCATGCTCGGGGAACCATGCCTTGAATTTGACCTCACTCTCGCTTTCAGCAATGGTTGTATGCTTGAATAACGTTGACTGCGGACCTTCGTGCAGAGACCAGGACAAAAAAGACGACCGATTCGTTATTGACCTCGAGCGGGATACACTGGGATCCGATTTTGCGGGCAAGGTTTGGCACAATGATTGTAGTCGCTGCGTTTCATATTGTTTCTTTCAGAGATCGTAGGGTCGTTGCATTTGTTTTAATGTGAATCAGAATCACTTCACGTCCTAGCCGTTAAAAAAAGTTTGAGGAGGCACATACGACCCCTGTCGCACGGATAACAGCGGTAGCAATCAATTTTGCTAAACATGTGAAACAGTCTCAGCTGTCATGCATATATAAACTGTGGCGTCCCACGCCTAGGCAGAAATTGAGCCCACCGACCCATCATGGCACTCACCACCGAAGTCCTCCTCTTTGAAGCGACAGATGATTTCCGTAAAGATCCAGGACTGATCATTCCAGCTCTCAAACTTGCGTTAAAGTCAGAGGGTGTGCACGCGTGAGTCCGATGTTATCAGATCATAGATTGAACATCAAGGGGGGCACCCCGCTGATCACCATGCATCCATACCAGTCCAGGGTATTACGGGAAACAGGTCGAGGAACCAAACACCTGGGGCTACATTATCCTCAGTATGCTACACCCTTTTCCGAGGCTAGTGCTCACTAACCTTTATCACCTGATTGGTAGACTGGGACAGTTATGAGAAGCACAAGGCGATGATCGATGGAGAGTCTTATCCCGCTGTCCTGGGGGCACTCAAGCCAGCCCTCGGTGGCAAAGTAGAGATGTACCACGTCAAATTTTCGGATCCACCAGTTGCGCTCGACAAACCAGTGACGGAGGTACTCATATTGACACTGAAGGCACCCGAGAATCGTGCGAGTGTGGTCGAGATCTTGACCAAGATCTCGGAAGCAAGCGAGAAGATGCTTGTGTTTGGGCAAACGCGCGAGGACGAGAACAAGTATGTCCTCGTCGGCGGATGGCCATCGGTCGAGGTATGTTGAAGAAGCATGTTCGCCTGGGTTAGACAATGATACAACATCGTCGCAGGCGCATTGGGAGATGGCAGCGAAGCCAGAAGTGGCCGCCGCGCTTGATAAGCTGTACTCTCTCGCCAATAAGGATCACCTTTACCACACAAAGTTGTCGCAGTATCGGGTGTAAGGAGCAGGGCAGAGATAATTGGGTTTTTGAACCTGTACGATTGTTCCAAGTTGTGAGTATGTAGTAACAGAATGCAAGTCGCGCGGAAGTTCCCATAACTTGCTGACTAATCTGGGGTGGGCTGGCAGTTTCAAACGAATTGGCCAATGTCATCATCGGGATAACGAGTCAATGCTATTGTCCGTGAAGATCGATCGTGCCGGTGGCTCGCACTGGCAGGCGGGAGCAGTGATGTACTAATCAACAGATTAACACGTTGCTTATGCCAGTGTCGGAAAATTGACGCGCTGCGTGACCGCAGGGAGCACGTGACGTTCGGGAACCCGACATGTGATGTCTTGCTCTCGAACTATCTCCACTCCTTGGCAAGACCGCATGGAAGGCTACTCTTCGATTTCTCGAAGATGACGACATACGTGCAATGACCGCAGGCACTGAAGGTCGCTCAAGTGAAAGACATAGACGCATTTCGTGGATTTGGTTAGTATGTGGATATGGCGAAAGGATGTTGAGAGCGACCCGGATCAGGACCTACAGGATTGTGCGTCATGTCATCCCATGTTCACTGTCTTCGTAGTCTCTCGCGCCAGCACTGTGCCACGACAGCCTAGACAACCAATCACGTATGCAGAAACCATATACTTCCTTTCCACTGCTACTACAAGTTTGCTAGAAAGACTCAGAGATCGCAAGACAGTAGGAACGAGACCTCATACGGTACCTCTGATACAGCCCGAAATGTAAATACGGAAGGGGGAGAGGGAAAATATTTCAAAACGTGATGACCCGTATTGCTCATTGCACCAATGCCCCTCTGGGCCGCCTCAACGATTCCGCAATACCAAGGAAGGTGCGGGATAATTGAACCTGCAGAATGGAGGTCAGAACTACAGCCGAATCGAACCAAAGAGAACCGATTTACACTATCCAGTGCTTCATGGAAGGATGACGGGATGCACGTCAGCGCTGGTGTCCTGCCCTGTGCATCGCATGCAACAGTGATCATGCGCTTCATCCGTTCAGACGTCGTTTTCGGACCGAACAAGATAGCGTGCAATGACAGTCCTTTCCTGGATGTAAACATGAACATGACATCGGACACGAGATCGATTGAACGCCACACACCCTTTCTGTGCCGTTTTGCGGAAGATCTTTCGCACCACGGCATCGGAAACAGATGCAATGCCATCGGAAAGGAAGATGACAATAGGTGGACGAGTGTCATCCCACCATTTCGATATGGCTGTGTCAGCGGCCTTTAGGGCTTTATCGAAACAGTTGCCGCCCTTTGGAGCATTAGGGAGGAGTAGGTTAAGGAGCTCGGCTGGGGACTGTGTCGAGTCGTTTTCGCACACAATTTGGGTGTCCTGAGCATGTAAGATGACAGTATTTGCATCGCGCTTGTGTGCAACAGCAACTTGACGAGCAGACAAGAAGTCGTACAAGGCAGAGTAGACGGCACCAAGACGATTGTTCATGCGTGGACGTATCTTCCCACATGCTGGGGAGTTTTCAAGCGGCTTCCTGTCATTCTTGCTCATTGACATTGACCTAGGCGTGTTGGTAAGCACAGCACATCCCAATCCAAGGGGGCTCGCAAACCTATCGATCAAAAAGATACTGTTGATGATCGGTGGTTAGCTGATAACATCGGCGGTTCGTTTCTAGCACGTACATGTGAAACGGTTGTTGTGAAGCTGTTGGGTTCTTGCACAAGAATTGGTGACCATCCCCTGAGATATATCCAACTTTTGGGGGAGGACTATCGGCACTCAGAGGTCCATGGAAAAGCGGTAGAGCACAGAATGAGGGAACAGAAGGCTTCCCTCCGGAAGCCGCATGCTCTGACCCTGCGAAAACATATCACGAAAGAACGTACAAAGTATGACCTAAAACACTCACCAGCGCACATAGAATCACTTGTAAAATAGGAATTAGCTGAACGCGTATGAAAACTAGTGACCCGGAGAGGCTGGGCTTACCACTTCGCAAAGTTTGTTTGCTCTACACGGGAATATGGATCTTTGAATCCTGCGGAGAATCAGAGTTTCGAAATATGATGAGCAGCATAGGTGAACTTGCCACTGCGCTTCCAGAACAAGCTGTGTGTCAGAAAGTCCTTTGGTCGGTCCGGTTCCGGTTGTAGTTTCTTCGCGATATGTTGGGCTTCGCTGTTTCCTCTGCACTCGGCTGGAGTCTTCGCTCTACAGTAGTCGATGTGGACGTGTCTACCGAGTGCTTTACACACTAGATTGCACATCATCGGTGCGCCCTCGTCGTTGGTCGAGAACCGTCGTCCTTCGACCTCGAGACCTTCTTCATCTGGACCATCAACGGACCATCGCACATTTGACATCGAGCCATGACTAGTTTCATGCTCTTGCTGGGAATGGCCTTCAAATAAGTTAGCCCTCACGAATGAGTCTTGTTGATGTGTATCATACCCAAGGGAAGCGTACAGTAATACTGGCAACTCCCGCACCTGTTTGTATGTTAGTGGCAAGAAATGCATGCGGTCAACCCTTGGCTGACCTTGCTTGACAGTAATGGACGACATCTGGGTCTAGACTATGATCGTGCGAGCCCTCATGCTGTAGCTGGCCCGGAGGGATAAGCTTGACGCATTTGAGTCGCTTCGCACCTAGTCATGTCTTGTTAGTAAGATGCACAATTATTTGGTTGCAAGAATTTACGTTGCGAGTACTACACCAATGCATTGGGTACCTTTAGTGCTCAAGCATGTATACTGAGGAGTGATGACGTACCCTTGTGTACTGGAAGCATTCATGCATCCCTTTGAACGTTTCCTCGATCGATTCGGGAGTAGTGTCGATTTCGCAAACGCCAGGAGCGGTGCACCGCTGAGAACAGGTGTGCGGTTTCCTACATAATATATTTCACTCCACAATTCTGAAGAACACCACCAGGTCACGTACCCGCAAAGATGGATTGCACCTGCTTCCAAAGCGTGCAAATGACTAGGGCTCGAACAGAGCCGCTTGCAAAGTTGGCAGGGTACAAGACAGTACTGTAGGTCGCATTGGTGCCTTTCGTGCTCAACGTCACTGAGCAGAGCAGAGATTGAATGAACGCGAGTGAAGATGAAGATATGAGCACGTACACTGAGATTCTGCACCTCCCCTTGCATCCGTTCGGGGACGTCGAGGTCGACAAGGAGAGATCACATGGCTGGGAGCGTGAGGTCTAATACATGTGGTGCAAGAAGTAAAGGATGGTTACCTCGCCACACGCGTGCGTAACTGCTGCGCATTGGTGGTCATCATCTTCGTGGCCGGAAACCTTAAACGTTATGAGTAACGAGAGACGGAGAGTCAAATATCAGTATACTTTAGCACATCCTTCAAGACATCCCTTTTTACCCAGGAGCTTGCACGGCGCACCACACAAATGAATGTCGACCGAGCATCTGGCGACAGTCATGATCGACCACCATAATAAGTTTGTAGGAAGTTTGCTTACACATGCTTGCCAGAATGACCAGCTCTGGGCAGGAAATGAGAACCGATTCGCTGACCATATCTATCGTTACTTACGTCATCGAGCATTTTTTGTCTTCCCCTTCCTCGCCTGCTTCTGCACAATACTCGCAAGACTGCGTGCAAACATGCGTTGTTTTGCAGTTATGGGCACCCTCGTGGAATCGACTCTGAATACAGAGTAACTGGCAAGTCGCACACTGCATTTGACAAAGCTGTACGCTGCTCTTCAAGTCGATCACAGCGCTTTCAAGGGCCCGCTGTAGCTCCATGACGCTCGCGTGACCAGTCTGAAAACGGGTCAGGTTGGACTTCACCCATGCTCGTACATGGTCGATGCGCATTTCCGCCAGGTTTTCCAGGTACTGAGCGAGATCTTCCGCCCACTGAGTATCGGGAACAAGCTGGCGGGAGCCATACTCGTCCCATTCGGTGACTAGCGCGTCTAGTACTTCTTCGCAGCTCATGATTTCAGAATGTTCGGCGTCTGTAACAAAGAAGCGCGCGTCGGTGTCTGGACAGTCTATCGGCACGTCCGAGTCTAGGTTCTGAGCGGGAACGCACGTTTTCGTCATATCTTGCTTATGAATAATTCGAACCTTACCTTCAGTAACTCAATCTCAGGCTCCACCTCATGCATGCCGAAGGCCAGGGCGGTGGGCAAGAGGGTCAGCAGTAGTTCGGCGCGGTGCGAAGCCATAGTTTCTGGGAGGAGGAAAATCAGGAACTAAAGAATGAAAAGTAATCAGACGCACGACTAAGTGCTCCCCAGTCATTCGCCTAGAAAATATTAGAATCAGGTAGCCCGGAAGTGATGGTAACTGGCATTACCTTGAGTTTCGCCATCAACGTCTTCATCAAGTGCAGAAATTCTCCCGCTGCCTTGTGCGTTACTACTTGTAGATCAAGACGCCTCTTCAGTGTTGGGAACAGCTTGTAAAACTCCTTTGACTCAATAACAGGCCTATTAAATAGGCATCATCATGCTGTGTTGCAAGGCATGGCTATTAAATCTTACCAGGGGATTATGTTGAGCTTGCCGCCGTGCAGACGAGAAATGAAGTTGGCATCTTGCTCTTCTTCGACTATTTGCTGGAACTTGAGCGAGAATCTGGGGGGCATCTCATTCGCAACAGAGAAGGAGCAGATCCCTCAAGGTACTCACTCTCGTGCAATCTCTACCTTGTCCGAGTCAACAACGTCTTTGATTATGATCACCAAAGTGGATTGGAAAAGTGCGGGGTTCGCGACAGGGTCTAGGACCGTCGAACTAGACTGGAATGATTTGAACAGCCCGGTGATATCACGACTGAGAGCAAAGTTATTGCGAAAAAGGACCTAAAGACTAATGTCAAGGGTTTCTTTCCTTCGCCAATAGATGTAAAAACATACTAAATTAGAGATGGCTGTGTTAAACAGAACGAGAAGCGCGTCTTCCTGGGCAGAGCGTTCTATACTGTGGACGCCTGCGAGAGTGTTATGAGCATGGGCAACTGGAAACGAATTCAACAACAAACGCACCTTCAAAATCAAGTGCGACGATCAAAGCGTCTTCAGTCGGTGTTACAGACATCCAAACTCCTTCTGTAGTTCGCATTGCCGACCCAGCGAACGAAGTATCGACGAGATGATTGAGAGTGAAACTCTTCCCGACGGATTGCTCTCCCATAGAGGATACAACTCGAACGGGCTGCAAAAATATCAGTTTTTCGAAGCATTCGTGCACATACGGCGTTTGCACCTTGTCTGCCATGTAAGACTGGAATATGGACTCGTACCACCCAAAGGATATTGAATCGACAATACGATTGATCTCGGCACCAAGCAGCGATTTTTCAACTTCGATGGAGTATATCCCATCCTTTAACGGAATGAACCGATTGTCCCTGGCAAGTGCCAGATGGATAGGGATGAGGCAGAGGATGTCGACAACCCATTCTCCAACCTTGAAATTGGATGTGTCACGCCACTCTGCAACCGGGGAAAAGCTTGCCGCAAAACTGTCGAACGTCGTCGCAGAGATCTGCAACGTGCTCAACCTGTCTCCGGTTGGTTTCTTCGTTGTCTTTTCGAAGGTCTCGATCATGTCAGCAAAGTGGGGCTGATAACGACCATGATCTCGATCAGTGACAAAGAGAATTGAACGACGGTGACGACCGCCCGACGAGATAGTAGCGCGCTGGACCGCGGGAAGAACTGGAAAGCGTGTCCATATGTCGGCGTGACAATCCATGAGACAGTTGTGCAGCGTGAGATGGGCATCCCTCGAGAAAGCGCTGCGACTGGCCTTCTCCCTGAACATGAACTCGGTAACTTTTCGGGTGATATCAAGTGCGACGGAGTTGCAAGTACGAGACGAGAGGTCCAGCTTCAGAAGGTACACAGCACTTCTGCGAACGAGTGACGTGATGACCAGACTACTGTCGCCTGCCCAATCCACGATAGGAAGTGGGACTCCATCGGTAGACCCAAAAGTGCTCCAATGGTAAGCAACAATGCTGGCGGAGGTGCCGTCGGAGGTAACAATCAAAAAGCAAGAGCCATCGGGGGACGAGTGCACATCAATCGGAACGTGATGAAGATCCAACGAAGCCGGCCTGGAAACTCATGAAGGGCGTAATTGAAGTCAAATATATCGGAGGTGCGTACCGGAATTGCAAAGTGGTGAGTGAGAACACACGAGCGATAGCTTGGGAATCGACAAGTAAAAGCTCCTCACTCCCGCAGGTAAAACGCGCTTTCTTGATCGTCGTCCCTTCATTGTACCAGGAATTCAGGTTGACAGCGCTTCCCGATGCAGTAAATCCTCCCCGACTATCGTCGTAGACGAAAACATTCAACTGCAGCTGGGGACTGTCAGTTCTAACCAATATCCGGGTCACCCAGGTTACATACCTTTTCACTGGAGATCAGAGCAAGCATGGCTTGGGATTCGTCAAATGCCAACACGAACTCGTCACCGATCTTATCCCGATGAAGCATCTTTCCACGCTCGCGTCCGATAGAGTTTTCCATATTATTGAGGTGGTCCAAGTAAAGGTAGAGGTTGGCGTTGCGGTCAACAAGTACGAGAAACAATCTGTCACCTTCAAGCAGCTGCGAGTATCTGAAGGCCCGTTAGCCATTAAGTAGAAAGGGACATAAACGTTGGTCCTACGAGATCGAGAACCCGATTGGTAGTTGGAAGGAGTAAGACTCTTTGAAGCGTGGATTTGGGACCTTAGTTGCATCGAGTTGCAGCTCTTGTTGATCTTGCGTCGTCAGGTGCATAAGATGAATGGTGAACAACAACGAAGCTTCTTTCAACGTCTCTCGATGACCAGTGATGTCAAAGCTTTGCGGACCTGCAGCTCTTCGTTAGCCTGGAAAGATAGCTTAATGGGCCCTGGACCCACGTTTGTCATGGTTATAACTGAAGTTTCTGCGTTGTAGAACGGACTGGAGATGCAGGGTGTGCCTGGAGACCATAGATTAATCGGATAATCGGATATCGAGAGTAGAGCCTTACGGAGAATCGCATGACTGTGACAGAAAATTCACTTTCTGGATCAGAGAACGTCCCACTTCACGGATTCCTTGCTCGCTGCTGTGGTCCGATTCTAGCCTCAACTGCGCAAAGATATCGTCTCGCTGTATGCAACGGGCAGAATTCATGAGGGTCCGAGACAGCTTGTCCACAACGTTCCCAAGGTATTTCTGAGCCTGGCCCTTCGCGGACATTATTGCTCCCTGTAGCAAAGGCATAGTGGATGAAAGACCCTCGAGGTCGGCGATGAAGTCTGGGTCACTGATGAGAGAAGGTTCATTGCTTCCCTCTCTCAGCATCTTTTCAGCACTTTTGACTTCAGCTGACGTGGCCTTAGGTGGGTCATCCGCTGGTGTCGCAATCTCATGAAGGATAGCTGCTAGGGTAGTCTGCAACTGCCGCTTGCTATCCCTGGAAACTGAACGGACGAGTACAGTCAGTTGCGTTTCGGTCACGCCAATGAGGTTCCGGGATAAATAGAGAACAAGAAGAATCTTCTCCTTGGATGTTCTGAAGTTTTCATCAGAAATATTCTTGCAATTGGCTCGTCGGAGTTCGTTATCAAAGTCCTCAACAATGCGAGGGTGGATCGATGTTAGGTTAACATAGGATTCTAAGAAATCTCATCAACGCAAATATTGAATCATTGATACGACGACTTACCGTGCAGCCTTGTCTCTTCTTCAGGGGTGAGGGCTGGTACACAGGCAAAGCATCGGCTACCATCAAGCGTGCTACAGGTTTGTTCGTCAGTGGGGTGGTAAAGAAAGAGAAACGACAACGAACGGATAGCCAGAAAACACTGCATTGACAACTGCGAACCGGATTGTTGACTCCGTTTGTGATCTTGTCCCCCTCAGCTGATCTTCAGCTTTCCTTTGCTGAGCGTCCGTGTCCCTCCGATGTGCCGAACTGATGGAATTAACCTGCTTCTGCCAGATACCACACTCGTCCGGGAAACGTTTGCTGAGGCCCGATCGAACGAGGCGGTGAAGTGCTTTGTGGTGGATAGTTTCCGATATTTGCAAACGTTCTTTCAACCTGTCCAAGGTCAGAAGCATGAAGATAGATAAGGTGGTTTAGAAAGCATACAGAGCATCTTGTAGTAAGAACGCGCTCATCCTGTTGAGAGGCTTGACGGAACGTTTAACGGGCAAGTATTTGGTTGTCATAAATCCTTGTCTCGTTTCGCCGAACAGTAGGCGTGGTTTGAATAATTCGGGTTCTACGGTGCACTCTGGGTGTAGATCGGTTACGACGAGCTCATCGCAAGCGCACTAAAACGAGACCGGTTGACATCGACGTTCGCATAAAAATGGGAAGGGAACACACCTCAAATCCTTGGCGTACAGAGACGCCTTCCTCTTGTTCCTTTGTTTTCGCAACTTCAAAGGTAAATAACCGATCGGTATCATCTTCGTCGGAATCAGAAAGCCGGTCCTCGCTGACCGGGCTGCTCCAAATCATGGATTTCGCATGGTCTTCGGAGACCAAGGCGATGAGTTGATCACAAATCTTCGTCAGGTATCTGAGTAATTGATTGTCAGTGTCCAATTTGTATCCACTGGCCAAGAGGACCTTACCTCATGAAGGTGACACGGCTTCTGCGTGCAGGTAGAGAAGCGTCGTCGTCCCATGTGGACTCTTCTGGCCAGTAGATGGCGTACATCTGTTCTACTGTGCCGGTAGGTTTCGAGACGCGGTATAGGTATAGACCAGAGCGGAGAACCGGCTTTTCACTTTTTGCTTCCGGGGGATTGAGAAGCTTGGCCGCGCTGTCGAATGATTAGCGACAACATGCGGGAGCGGGGACATTACATACATAGCGCCATCAATGTCAGTTACGGAAACCAAGAATCGGACAATCTCTTCTTTGCTCCCGTAGATCCCAATAGGCTTGACTTGGAACTTGTCAAGAGCCTTAAAATCGACCTTTGTCAAGGACATATAAGCACCGGGGGATACTTCATTCAGGAAGCGTTTGAGAGAATCCTGAGCGATAATGATCTTATCGACTTTGTAGACGTCAGAACCAGGCTGAGAGACCGAATATCAGAAGGAATTATACCTAAACCACTTGTTCCACGTTCGCTGATTAAATCGAGGATGCGATACATCCCTGTGATAGAGGAACAGATATCCTCTTCGCGTTCAGTGGCTTTGACGTCAACCTGTCACTTGTAAGGGGGTATCAAAGCTAATATAGCCACACGACAACTCACCTCTTCCAGGTCCGGATTTACTTGTTCTCCGTCGAGATCTATGGATTCTGTGGCATCGATTTCTTCGTGTTCGACCTCATCGTCAAGACCGATGTCCAGGTAGGACAGGTCGGAGGACTCTGATGGCGACTCCTCAAAGGCAGATACCGAGTCATCCGAGGGGGCTGTTTCGTCCAAATCGTCGTTGACCATCATGAAAGCATCCTCCCCATATCTATCAGAAATCAAATCGACGTCAACATCAGAATTGTCGACTTCTAAGACGATGGACATGTCAAACGGTAACCGTCGAATGCAGAATGTATAGCGAGCAGGACAAGGAGCTGTGGAAAGATATGGGTAGGGTCGTGCTAGGCTGAGAGCAGGGGCTGAAGACCATTAATATGTGGAACTTTGTGGGTCCATTTGTTGATCCCCGCTGCGAGTCCGACATGAGGGACACTGCACCGTAAACGAAGTGAGCGCTCATCTCCCAAACATAGGCATGAACGCAAAGCATACACCAAGTTTGACCAAGGTTCATGGGATTAGGCGAAGAGTCCCCTTATCGATGAATCTTGATACCGTGATGTACGTGAACGGACATCTCCCGTGTGACTGAAGGTGATGTTGCCAGGGATGTTGCCCAGCTTCGTGTCACTGGAAATGACTGACGGGACCCGTAGAGGTATTGTTAGGTCTAGTACGAAGCTGACCTAGATGATATTGTACCGTGACTGCCTTGTACCCTCGGGAGCGGGAGGCCTTGTCGGTCTAGCCCATCTTCGGATGCGGCGCCGTGACTGAGCCGAAGTGGGTCCATTGGTAGGCGTTTCAAATGTTCAAAACGAGCTGGGCGCAAAGAGGTTTCCACCAACAACTTGAACGTTTACGTTTGATGTTTCCACAGTCCGGTTATGAGAGCCGTGGGGACTTGTGCTTGAGGCTGCAGCGCGACGTTGACGGCCTGGAACCAGTACGGCTTCACAGGTCACATCCGACAACACGCTTTGGTGCGAAAAATCCATATTGGTGGTCATAAGGAGGACAAGAAGTGGCGGACAAACGGTGACAATAGGAACTTCAAGTTGGTCAGGCGGAACTTCATCATATTGACACGAGAGTTACTCCTACTCACTCACGCTCGCTGATCTGCCTGCCAGATCATCGACAACGCTGAGTCCATCCTCGATATCATACAAGAATGGCCCACGACCATACTTCCGGCGATTATCCCCATCTCAACCACGGAACTGGAGCGAAATGGATCAAGAATTTGACCAAAAGTCGACTTGGGACGTTCCTTGGTGGTCATTTCCAGGACGTCAACCTCTCCTCTGTGCTCTATATACACAGAGTCTATGGTCCCAAATACGTGGATCTCCAGGTCTGGAACGCACCCGGGCTCACCAAACCCTTGTACAAGGAAGCGATGCAACAGACATTCAAACCTGCAAAGAAAGGCGACTCGTTCGGTCCATCTTGTGAGTATATCTGATATGAATTCATCATAATCAATGTCTCATCCATCGAAAAGGGGTACGGCTGTCATCGCTACAAAGGGGCGTCACTGATATCGACTTACTTCATTAGACAAACCACTGGTTCAAAGTCAAGATTTCGATCCCGTCCGATTGGAAGCAGTACGAACGCGTCCAGTGTGCGTCGTATATGCTTTCACAATCTTGACAAAATCAGTCTGATCAACCAACAGTCGAGTTCGATCCGGGATGTGAAGCCATGGTGTTCACCACAGAGGGATTGCCGTTGCAAGGTTCGTGTTCGCAATCGATCACTCATCCATTCTCTTCATTACATTTTTAGGCATCACTGGTGGCGGTGGTGGTGACCGCCGCGTGGAACATATCATCCCCCGTGAAGCTGTCGAACGGGGCACCTACGAAATAGTCATCGAATCTAGTTGCAACGGCATGTTTGGTGTACCATGGGGTGGTGACCAGATTGCGCCTCCTGACGTGGGATAACTTGCTTCATTCCTGAACTCATGCTTATACGTGGATTCCAGATGAACAGATATTTCCAACTAGCGACTGCCGACATAGTGGTGCCTAACCAAGATGCATGTACGTCCAAAGGACATCTTTTGGGGATGCTTACCGATTATCGTTCTTAGGGCATCTCATGTGGGACTTCACCACGCTGAAGGAGATCGCCGACAACTTGCCAGGTAATAGCCCGCTGCAAAACAAGGCCATGGTAACCGCAAATGCAATCATGAACGCATTCAAGACCGGCGACGCTAAAAACATTCGGGAAATGAGAGATATCGCGGAAGATGTCTTTGGAAAAGGCTGGCATGCGAAAGGGGCGGACATCTATAAAGAAGGTCCGGAAAAGGCACAAGTCGTTGGCATTTCGTACTGCCACATTGTGAGATACTCAGTCATATGGTGAAGACTAGCTAATGCGTTGCGCAGGATACAGCATGGTTATGGCCATACCGAGTAACCCAGCAGAAGACTGCGAGATCGTGGTCAACTCAAATCGATCTAATGGAGCGCTATCCAGAACACACGTTTGCTTGCTCACAGGCGCAGCAATTCAAATGGTTAGAAGAGGTAACATTATGCCTAGCTCGCATGAGTAAGGGAGCTGAGTGTAAACGCAATGCAGCAATATCCTCCTCTCTTCAAGAGGATTCAAGAAAAGGTCGCATCCGGACAATTCCATATCATCGGTGGTGCTTGGGTCGAAAATGACGGAAACATGCCATCCGGTGAAGCCCTCGTTCGCCAGTTTGTATATGGCCAGCGGTACTTCGAGTCTCGATTCGGCCATCGATGCGAAACAGCTTGGTTGCCTGATTCATTCGGGTTGACTGCTGCGTATCCCCAGTTGATCAGAGATTCGGGGATGAAGTATTTTTTCACGCAAAAGCTATCCTGGTAAGTGGCGTACTCGGTTGTTGCGGAAGTTCTCAAGACTGATTATCATGCAGGAACAACGTGTATGTCATTCAGCTTAGACTAGGCCTATTCAATAACACAGCCGCATATATGCAGAAACGTCTTTCCTCACTCAACCTTTAATTGGGTGGGCATCGACGGCACTCAAGTCTTCTGTCACATGACCCCCGTCGGTATGAGGTCTCCAGTGCTCACATGGGATAATTGTATTCATGCGACCACTTGTAGATACGTACACTGCGCAGGCGACCGTTGGTGATGTGAACAAAGGTATCACAAACCACAAGGTTAGATTCATCCTCCAATACTTTCTGTTACTCAATTACGACAGAATCTCGAATCGAACGTTTCTGCTCTTCTTGTATTCGGAAATGGTGACGGTGGCGGAGGCGCCCTTCCAAAGATGCTTGAGAATGTGCGTTAGTAC
Organism: Tylopilus intermedius; assembly: GCA_038091255.1. NCBI lineage: Eukaryota > Fungi > Basidiomycota > Agaricomycetes > Boletales > Boletaceae > Tylopilus > Tylopilus intermedius. Next base: position 17,791 of record JBBPOD010000032.1, on the reverse strand, counting down.
TACAGGATTGCATCACATCCTTAACAGTTTGATAGCTTCGCCGAATCCGCGCAGCCAACAACAACCATCGTGACCTCCCGCCTGTGAGCATGGGTGCCACCGTAGAGCAATTCTTCGAAGATATAGAGCGAGAATCAAAGGAAGGCCAAACGCTCCCAGTCTGGTACGTATATTTCTGATCCCCTTCTGCTGTGTTATTCACGGTCATAGGCGTGGGGAATTGTATCTCGAGGTATGTCGTCTTCTGTTGCGTGGTGTTTCAATCCGTCTTACTATTTCTTTCATCAGTTCCACCGTGGTACATACACTTCCCACGGTAAGTGCGGATATCGATCCAATTCGAGAGACCTATGGATCTCAAATTATACAGGTTCCATTAAGAAGGGAAACCGAAAGTGCGAGATCTTGTTGAGGGATGTTGAGGTATGGACATCTACTTGATCTTCCGACCGCAAGTTGAGCTCTGTCGCAGCGTTTGGCGACTTTAGCAACTCTCTTCAAACCCGGATCGAGCGCTTTTGTATACCCCAAAGCGAAGATCGACGATTGCTGGGAGAAGGTACTCCTGAATCAATGTTCGTGAAACCTGACTTTTTCATTCTATAACTAATTATTTCTTCTAGTCCATGATGGTATGTTTGACATGAACGCTGAATGTTTTACCTGGTCTCATTGTTTTGGACCTCAGTTCTTCCCGGATCTGCCATGTGAGCCTTTATAAGACAAGAAGGGTGCCAAACTAACTACTTGACAGCGGAATGGTGTACGAAGATGCTGAAAAGCTGTATTCCGAGGTACGGAAAGACTGTCAAACCGCTCTTGAAGATGCTTTGGCTGTACTTCTTTCCGGCTGCATGCCTTTCTCCGAGGATTCTCCGGTCTCGCACCCATCCAACATCATAGCTGTTAATACTACACCGTTCGCTCGTCGAGATATCATCAAGGTACCTATGGCTGGAGTTGGTCAGGACTCACTTGCGAAGCCCGCACAAACGACTGTGGACGGAAAACATGCTTACGTGTTGCTCGAGACCCAAGAAACTGGGATGCTTGCTCAGCCGGCGGTTGCATCCACTGAACATGGACCCGTATCTGGTAATTCCAATTTTCGCTGACAAGTATTGATCTAACGGTTAATGGGTCGCCAGTGTTCACCAATGGCTCGGACCACGTCATCTTGTGGAGTCGAAGCCTGCGGCTCACAATTTCGCAGGGACGCATCACCAGCTTGTACGATGTGAAGCTTAAACGAGAGCTGATCCCAAGTGGCAGCACCGGAGGACTTGTGATATTTGAGGATCGTCCCAATTATTGGGATGCATGGGGTTTGTGCTGAACGTTTCGATATACTTCGGTACTTCTGATAGCTTCTCACAGATGTCGAAATCCATCATCTGGAAAAACCGACCCCTCTTCAGTTCTCCGGGTTCCGCGTAGTTACCGAAGGACCCCTCCGAGCCGCTGTGCAAACCCAGGTCAAGTATGGACAGAGCAACATTGCCGTCACTGTACGTATGGTACACTTCCCATTCCTCATCAATCCACTAATTCGCAACCGTTAGATTTCCCTGGACGCGTTCTCAAGTAAGCCAGTCGATCACTTGATCTTCGAGACCCGAGTAATTTCTCTGTTGCAGCGACAATAAAGGAGAACTCGCGACCACTCTTTACTTTTGACGCCGAGGTAGACTGGCACGAAAAGCATAAACTCTTGAAGTGTGGGTCCTTGATTACCGCGTTCTCCGCTCTTTGATCGATCAATTGATTTGATAGTCGAGTTGCCACTTGACATCAACAACACGGTCGCAACATATGAATGCCAATTCGGTTGGGTCCAACGGCCGACGTACAAGAACACCAATCTCGACGCCGCTAAATTCGAAGTCTGTGGTCACAAAGTATGGCGATCTTTTATTTCTATATCACTACATCTAATCCTCTCGCATAGTTCGCCGACTTCAGTGAATATGGCTATGGAGTTGCATTGTTATCCGAGTCCAAGTACGGATATTCATGCCGGGGAAACGTCCTTCGCCTCTCTCTCTTGAGGGCAGCCACTGCTCCCGATGCCAATCAGGATCAAGGTACGTATTGTTCTCCATCTTGATCCCGTGGGGAACTTATCTCCTTGTGGATGAACAGGCAGACATGAGTTTTCGTGGGCAGTCATGCCACATGTCGGTTCATTCTTGGAATCCGCTGTGCCAGAGGCCGCTTATATTTTCAATTCTCCCTTGCATCGTGAGTAAAGCTCAGGACTAGCGAGGTATAGTTCCGAAGCTGACGCGCCCCGTTGAACACAGTGAGAGCCGTGCCTCGAGGTGTCCAGCAGTATTCGCCTATCCTTTCCTCGCCATTTTGGCTGGAGGGTTCTCCCAATGTCTTCCTGGAAACGATAAAGCGAGGCGAGGATGATAACTTTACGTCCAAGAATGCGTCCAAGACGGTCATCCTAAGGCTGTATGAAGCATATGGCGGTCACGGACGTGTCCGGCTCCGGATCTCTCCGTCGGTCCGCGTGGCAGAAGCTTACTTGACGAACTTGCTCGAGGATCATAAGACGACACTGCCGGTGGTTTCTGATGTGAACGCTGGTAACAATGATTCTGCCGCTGTCAGCACTTCCAGGTTCTTCTGGTTGGACTTGGATTTCCGTGGATTCGAGGTCAAGACTGTGAAGCTGGTGATTGCTGATGGGAATGGACTCTCCAGCGCTGAATCGGATGAAAGTGCGAGGTGCGATGTCCGTGTGTGTTATTCCTGGGGATGCACACTGAAAGGAGGTGTTGATATTCCCTTATAGATCATCAAGCCGTGATAGCTGGGTGAGTGTCCGGGAAGAATGAGCAGGCGGCCCGGCGTGTATTCGAACCCCTCCGAGATGTTGTACAATACCGAGCGCATGAGAAGGAATTGTCTGTAAGAGAGTATGTACCCGTATGCATGTAAATGCTGCATTGCCGCTTGGGCTATGGCCTGACTCATCCAAGACTATTGCGAAGATCGAGTAATTGATCATTAGTCCTGTTAGCTCGGTGTGCCGTCAGCTCGGTGTGCCGTGTCAAGGGTCGGAGCTGGCCCGGGAGCAGCATGAAGCCTTGAGCCTCTTCTTTTTGAAACCCTTCCCCGGGTCTTCCCTTCTACGCAATCCTGAAACACCACTCCCACTTTGGGGATAATTTTATTTGCCAATTTGGTTACTCGTTGGGAATTGGAGACAGGATAAACTTGCGGTCCTAAAAGGTTGGCCCCTAGATTACCCGAGCCCTCATAAATGGAGGACGAGTGAGCCGAACTCCTCTGTTGAGCCTCAGACGCAGTCACTGATCTCACTCAGCTGTCAACCGCCAAGGCCTTAATATGACAACCCTTGTCCATACCGCCATCGAAGAGATTCCTAAGGTAGGCATAACAAGTTACTTCTTGTTGCCATCGTGTCACCAATCAGAAGTGATAATCGTATGATTGCGGGGACGGCGCGGCGATGCATAGATCAGGGACACGCTTCGCGCAACGTTCAAATCGGGTGCCACCCGCCCACTCGCATGGCGAAAGCACCAACTCCACCAGGTTGCCCGGCTGGCACAAAACGAGGCTGAGGCGGTCTGCGAGGCACTCGCCAAAGATTTCTCGAAACCCAGACTGGAAGTGCTCATGGCCGAAATCGGCACCATCGTCGAACGCGCGACCAAGAGCGCCGAGCAATTGGACGAGTGGGCCGCGCCTGAGCATCCCGAAGTGCCGGACTGGCAAAAGGGATGGAAACCAACGTGAGTCTCGCTCCACGACTCGGATGCTTTTTGGTTTTTCAATTTTCTGTCATCGGAACCATCCGCGATCTGACGTCGAACCCCATAATATTAGTGTCCTCAAGGCACCCAAGGGCACCGTGCTCATCATATCGTACGTCTTGGGATTCGAGAGTCGGGTTTGACTGATGACACTTTTCGGCGGGGCTTAGCCCATGGAACTATCCCTTTATCCTAACTTTCCAGCCTCTCATCGGGGCTATTGCGGCCGGCTGCTGTGCAGTGGTCAAGCCATCGGAAGCTGCACCCCATTTCTCCCAGCTACTGGCGGAACTGCTTCCAAAGTACCTTGATCCTTCTGCCTATCGGGTCGTGAACGGTGCCGTGCGGGAGGCAACCAAGCTTCTTGAGCTCCAATGGGACCACATTTTCTACACCGGAAATAGCCGTATCGCTCGCATCATCGCTTCCGCGGCTGCCAAACATCTCACTCCCATTTCACTCGAGCTTGGTGGGAAAAGTCCCGTGCTCGTGGATTCTGCTTATGATCTGGATCTGGCGGCTAAGCGTATCCTGTGGGGAAAATGTAACAACGCTGGACAGGTGAGACGCCATGCTATCGTCGGCGATCTATCATGTCATGTAGCGTGATCTGACCGCTGACTTGATCAGATTTGCGTGGCACCGGACTACATTCTAGTGCCCTTCATGAAACAAGAGGAGTTTATCCAAAGCCTGCAGAAGGCATACAAGTCATTCTTCCCCGACGGGGCACTCGGCTCCCCGCATTATGGCGCTATTGTAAACGAAATGCACTTCAAGCGGCTGAGCTCTCTACTCGACCGTACGAAGGGAGAGAAAGTAACCGGTGTCTTTGAAGGACGAAAGGATGCTACCAGGAGGCGAATTGAACCTACTCTTGTGAAGAACGTGCAGGAGGGTGATGCCTTGCTGGAAGAGTAGGCGTTTTAATACAGAATCGTGACTGCCCTGACCATATCCGCAGAGAGCTTTTTGGCCCCATTTTGCCTATCATCCCCGTCGATGGCTTGGGTGAGGCTCTTGCGTTTATCCAGGCTCGGTATGTTATCTCATGTGAATATGACAGTCTTGAGCTGACGAACAAAAAGACCTCACCCGCTTGTGCTGTACGCTTTCACAGAAGACCCGGTTGTACAACAAAGGCGTATGTTGTTCGTATATTATTGTTTTGCATATTTCGTCTCACGCGGCGGTCTATAGTTATCGATGAGACCCAAAGTGGTGCAATCGTGTTCAATGATACATTCCAACATCTTACCGGTAAGTACGTCAAAGACCGATCTTTTGTTCCTGGCGTGGGCCGCGTGGCATGACGTCACGGTTGCAACGACCGCTCCACCGCGCTGATACGCCGCTCACTGCCGAACACGGTTCTGATGCGGGTCCATTGCAGTGAATGAACTGCCCTTCGCTGGCGTTGGCGAGTCGGGATGTAAGCATTCGGTCTAGCTCGATCTGGATGCAAGCTGCCCAGCTAACTTGAACCCTGCTTTAGATGGAAACCAAGTCATGAAATACACCTTTGATACCTTCACACAGCTGAGAAGCTCCATTGATATGCCAAGAGAGTGCGTCACGGACTGCTTCTTCGTTCCTGAGCACTACTTCACGGTTCGCTGACCACTATCAGTGCGGAACCGTTCCTGCAGCTGAGGTACCCACCTCATGGACCGGAAGCGGTCAAAGTTCTTACTAGTACGGTGCATATCCCGATACCTAAGAATCCGGGAGATGGTCGCTGATGGGTTGATGGTGGAGTTGGGAGGCAATCTAGGGTTGAAACTTAAGGTGCTATGTTTATTGTGTATAATCCTGTGTGTTTGTATCCATAAGTGGCGCTAGCGCCGTTGACGAGTACTCGTGCACCGTGACATAGCTGCCCGTGTACTTCATCCGTCCCCCTTTTCTGCTGCACGGTCAACCTGCCAGGGTGGTGTTTCGCATGGATCGTGAGATCTTCAGAGTTGAGTTCGGTGTGACTGACTCGGATGATAAACCACTCAAGCCATGTGCCATATGATGTAATGAGATATGCGAAACACTGCCCGGCGGTGATTCCAAGTCCGAGGGTTTCACTATTCCGTCGCACTTGGGATTTCTTTATTCCCGCGAGGGGTTGGTGCCCTCAGGCTCTGTGCCGAGGTGACATTTGACACTGAAAAGAATCAGTGAACGAACTGAACAAATGATAGGATTCAAGTTTTGGGGTACCACGAGGCTCAGAGTGTCGCCCCACAGTTTCCATCAGACAGATGGGCCCTAAGGCGGGGACGATAAGATGGTTTGGTGAGCTGGCTGGAGTCTGCCACCATCAAACTGCCTCATCTTGATCGATCTGGATGTGCTTGCGGCGGTCATCAATAATGTCCAGCTCGCGGGCTCGGTTGAACTAAACGAATACATTTTAAAAAAGGTGGGGCTCCACCCGACGACGGGGGTCTCCAACTGTGGAAGATGACGGCATCATCTGCCATCACAGCATGATCCCTCCCCGTGGTATTTAAAGTTCGTTTATACCGCCGCTTATTCTTCGACCTCTGTCCTTCCGCGCGCTGCCGTCTGACCACTACCACGATGTCGAGCGCACCAGAGATTAAGCAGGATGGGCGAACAGCTCACCCCGAGTATCATCACGAACACCATGCCAAGCTCGATGCCCAGACAAGAGCTGTCGCGTGAGCAACAGTCGTATTTTTTATTCGCCTGACCGCCGACCCAACTGCCTTACAGCAATGCAGACGCCAAGCTGGCCAACCCGCTGCGAGGCATCCCTCGCGACCAGCTCATGTCCGACGTCGAGGTCTTTGCCAAGGAGCGCGGACTCACGCATGTTCTCTCTGACTTGCAAAAGGGTGCTCTTCTCGCACAGGATCCCGAGGGTACGTTCCACCAACCCGCTCTTTTTGCGCCTTAGGCCCACTTGCTTCCCATAGCATACAACCGCCTCAGCGATTTCTCCGAAGAAGATAGGCAAGTTCTCAGCGACGAAGTGAACCACAAGTGGAGACAGACCGGAACGCTCTACTATGTCAGTATGGCTTACGTGTTCGTGTCGCGTAATAATAACATTCAATCCAGATGGTCATCATGTCCTCCCTAGCCGCTGCTGTACAGGGAATGGACGAGGCTGTGATTAATGGCGCTCAGATCGTTTATCCCAAACAATTTGGAATTGGCGACCCCAACAGCGGTGAGTGCCCCATTTCTATATCTGATACCACCTAGTCACACCGGGCGTTTGATCAGCACGAGACGGATGGTTAATTGGGGTTGTGAACTCCGCACCATATTTGTACGTTATCGGACTGATGAGTTCGCAGACGTTATCTCACCTGCATACAGGTGCTGCGCAACCATTTCCTGCTGGCTTGCTGACCCTCTCAACCAATGGCTCGGCCGCAAGAAGACCATCTTCCTCACCTGCATGATCTCGTTCCTCACGTGTATCTGGTCCGGCCTTACAAATAATTGGTGGCATCTTTTCATTGCACGATTTTTCCTCGGATTCGGCATTGGCCCTAAGTCGGCCACCGTCCCCGTGTACGCCGCAGAATGTTCCCCAGCTCCGATCCGTGGGGCCTTGGTCATGATGTGGCAGATGTGGACTGCCTTTGGTATCTGCCTTGGTGACCTTATCGACCTGGTATTTTACTTCATTCCCGACACACATGGCGTCACGGGCTTGAATTGGAGGTTGATGCTTGCTTCCGCGGGTATCCCAGGTTTGATCGTCTGTTTCCAAGTTTTGTTCGCCCCAGAGTCCCCGCGTTGGTTGATCAGCAAGGGTCGCTACGAAGAGGCATTTAACGAGCTGTGCCGTCTCCGTTTCTCTCGGGTACAAGCCGCAAGAGACCTCTACTATATCCATGTATTGCTGGAAGCCGAGAACGAGATGAAGGAGGGGAGGAGTCGTGTCGTCGAGATGTTCACCATCCCGCGGAATCGGCATGCAGCACTTGCAAGTTGGGTCGTCATGTTTGGGCAGCAATTTTGTGGTGTTAACGTCATTGGTAAGTGTGAATCTTTACAGAAGTGTCTCGCCACCTGACAGAAAAGGATAGCTTACTACTCTTCGAACATCTTCCTTCAATCTGGCTTCAGCCAAGTTTCTGCCCTGGCCTCGTCACTCGGATTTGGTGCACTGAATTGGCTATTTGCGCTCCCCGCAGTGTTTACCGTGAGTATACATCGCGCTTAAATCTCGATCGTTTCCGATGGTTTAAATGATAAAAATAGATTGATACCTTTGGTCGCCGCAATCTCCTGCTCTTCACATTCCCATGCATGGCAATTTGCCTGCTGATAACTGGTTTCTCCTTCTGGAATGGGAACGAACAAGGTCGAATTGCCGGTGTTTCCATTGGGATATGTAAGTTTCAAGTTCGGTGGCGTTTGTTCCTTCTAACGATTCTGTGCCAGACCTCTTCGCGATCTTTTATTCTCCAGGAGAAGGCCCTGTACCATTTACATACTCTGCCGAAGCATTCCCACTCTATATCCGTGATATCGGGATGTCCTTTGCTACTGCGACTACCTGGTTCTGGAACTTCGTGCTGTCCATCACATGGCCATCACTCGTGCTTGCCTTTAAACCACAGGGTGCCTTTGGCTGGTATGCCGCCTGGTGTTGTATCCTCTGGGTCCTTATCCTATTGTTCGTTCGGGAGACCAAGGGCAAGACACTCGAAGAATTGGATCAAGTATTCGCGGTGCCTCTTACTGTCCATGCTGCTTATGGACTTCGGCAAATTCCCTACGGATTCAAGAAGTTTGTGTTGTTCCAGAACCCACCACCGGAAGAATTGTATCTCCGCGAGTCTGACAGCGAGCAAAGCAGTGACATTGATGCGAAGGGTAAGAAAGAGGTTCAAGCCGACGTTGAGAGGGCGCAAAAGTGAAGTGGCCTATCTTCGATTCCCGCCTCACCGATGTCATGTCATGTTACTTGTTCGCCATCATGTTTGTGCTTCCTGCGTGCACAGCACGTCCGCGCTATTTTGTATCCACTTATGTTTAACCGTAGTCGTGTAATGAGTTGACGAAATCCAGGGTGTGCCCTCATTGGCACGCTTGCCAGAAGCTCGATCTCGTTTCAGGTTCTGCATGACCCGATACTAAGCGAGTACAGCCGGGCTACGTGAATGTTTCCAAAGGGGTCGCTCATCGGCTGGAAGCTGAAACCGCTCGCTGTTACCGGCGCAATTCGACATGGGAGAGTGTACTTGTCCTAAGTTACGGCGATGATGTTTCAAAGACTGGATGGGAGGACTCGGACGAGTCGATCCAATTGAGCTGGTCGTCTGAATCGGCCCGGGCCACTTTGGGGGCCGCTCCAGCCGAGCCGCTGGCAACGCCTGCCCTAAATCGAATGGCGGTAGGCGCTTTTATGCTTGAACGTATCTCACAAAATTTCCAGACAACGTTCTGCGGTGAATATTATATAGGTGAGACACTGGCTCCCTTTTTTATGATTCCATAACTTTCAAAGGATGAGACCCATCATTCGTTCAGTTATCCCTGTCTTAACATTCCATGTCGAGACCGTATTGTTCACTCTGACCTTGTTGCTCTGTATCTGTGTATGAGTAGTATGCTCACCCTACTCACTCACAGGAACACACTTGTGGGTGCGGAGTGAAAGTCTACGAAGGTACACCTCGACGATAGGAACAACTTTCAAACCTCATTGTCAGACTAGCCCAATCGTTATATAATATCACTTTGCAATTTCAGCGACCAGAACCTTGTCGGTGTGCATCGAGGCGCGCCAGCAGGAAACGCCAGTTCACTCCACAACACCGTGTGGTAAACATCATGTTATCGCTACGCTCTACGCAATCACTACGAACGCCCCAGAGCCCACAGGTCCGAGCGTAAACCCGTCAGACGTCGTCTCCACAACGCCGCTCACAAACACTGTCGTCGTGCCAACACCCTTGAGACCCAGCGCCTCCCAGCTGACGGTCTGGTTCACATAGTTCGTGTTGGTCGCGAGCACGAGCGTTTGCCCTAGCGTCTTCCACGTTGCTACAGAAGCACCTCCAACGACGTACGCCGTGCGCACCGACGTGGGGTTAAACAAGTATGGCGTGATCTTGGGCAGGCTCAGCGCAAATGCCGACGAAGCAGCCTTGATATCCGCCGGCGTCGGGTCGTCCCATGGAACGACGCCCAGCGCACCCTGGTTGATACCCATGAGGCTCTGCACGACCCACTCTTCGCCTGTTGGTGCCCGATTCCAGTATCTAACACAAAGATCCTCGTCAACAGACGATGACAATAATCGGACGATTTTCATTACTCACTCGCCATCGCCACCAAATGCCTGGGGAACAGTCCATACCGCCTTGGTATGCTCCCAACCCATTACCTCCAACCGATTCTTGAAACTTGCCACACGATCGCTCACGTCAAAGTATGTCCCAATGCCGCTGTTCGCAGGAACGTATCCGGTGCCGGAATACGTCGTGTTGGGAGGCACGGCTGCAGTATCTCCTGCGGGAATGCTCACGCAATTGTCGCAACCACAGTCACCATAGTCGGACGCGCAGGTCGTGTTCCACTCGTTGGACCAGGTGACGTTGTTTCCGACCATATATACGTCCTGCATGACGACGTCTGTACCGGCCGTGTACGAAGACCAGTAGTAATCCTGGCAGTTGAGCACGAGACTGACGGGGTGATACCCATCTAGGCTGTAGATCAAATCATACGCGATCGTTGTCGCGTTGAGGGGGTCCGATGTTCCATCAGGTTCGTCTCCAGTGTACCAGAGGAGGAGATTAGGACGGTTTTTGATCGCGTTGACTTGTTCGGTGACGGAGGTAGAGTTCATATAACTGAAGCGCATGTCATACATGAGGTATAGCCCGACTTCTTGCATCCTGTCGATGACCAGGTTCAATGCGGTCAGGTTGTCGAATGTAGGAACTGGGTGAATCTGTTCCCCGTGTCAATGGTGATATTCGCCTGGAAAAGTTGAACGTACGATCGTGAAACTGCAAGCAATGTGAGTATTGACGTATAAAATAATTGGATGGATAGTGCCTTACCCTTGCTCTTTCAATTCGTCAATCACAGAAAGGTTCGTAGCCAGATACCCATCAAATGACGTGTAAAATCCAATGGGGAACACAGGCTCGTAGGCCCCCCCCGAGTCCAGTTGCAGGTTGAGCCAACAATGCGCCAGTTCGAAGGTCCATCTTCGTCACCGAGCTGTTCGTCGGGTTGGGTAATACGGACAGGGCGGTTGTCGCCGAGAACTGCTGTGATGTAGTGCCGTACGTTGCTTCGCAGGAAAGGTTGTATGCTGCCATCTGTGGTGTGATGCCCTGCAGACTGAATGGCAATTCATACGCAGTCGCGTTCAGTGGCACGAACCCCTTCGCAAGGGTCCGTCCATTCAGGCTGACCATCACGTCGAGGACGGGGTCATCGCCAGCAAGCTGGATGGGTTCGGCATTGGCGATTTCATAGTATACGACTGGCGCGTCGATGATGATGGCTGCAGGGGACAAGACGTCTTCTGCGAGGTAGGGCCGGATGGCGGGTGCGCACCGGAAAGCGAGGAGGGGATCAGAAGATGGGGCGGGGAGTGGGAAGTTACCACCGGGTGCGACAGGGCTTTGCGTGGACATGTAGTGCTTCCCACACCTGGCGACATCACGACAAACGAGCAATGAGCGTCAACAACGTGGGATCCATTGTCGAACAGGGCGTACCATGTTTGTGCAAGAGCTCCGGTGAGGAGGTATGCAGCGAGGTAACTGGCGAGAGCGACTCTGCGCATGATGCAGGACAGCTCTGAGGTTAGCGTGGGGACAGCTCGTAGGAGAAAGTGAGCTGTGGGTAGGATGGGTATCGCAATAAATAGTAGCTGGCTGAGATTTGAAAACCATGTGATGACTGTTCGCTTGACATTGAGGGATGTAAAAAGCACGCCTGTGACACTGTCATTATTTGTAGTGCCACGGTCACTGTTTTCGGTGTTGCGTCTCTGAATGACATGTGACATGTGACTCCCGATGTACTCGAAAACAGTGGTTCTCTAGCAGGCCCGATGAGCAGGTCGGTGACATCTCGTCAGTGCTTTTTCTTGTGAGACATCACAGAACCCCTTCATGTTGCAAAATGTGATGAACCGGGGCCCGAAGTAGCCAGCTCGACCTAGTGCTCGATGACGGTCGGGGCCGAGGGCCGATGTAACGAATGCGAGCCAGTGCTGGTGGACGACGCCTCGGACGGCGCGACGTTGGCACAAACTAGCTCACACCACAGATCACCGGCGATGCAGCGGACAGTGATGAAACTGACTTCAGCACTAGTCCGACCAACGCGAGAGTGAACCCGTACGTGGGTAGTAAGACTTACAGTACCCGGCACCAACCGGGTCCCTGTGTCGAGGACGCCCCTCAGTGTCAGTGGCACAGTCACATCCCGGCTCCTAACACATGGTCGCACTATTGGCATACAGGAATAACAGAGGTAGGCAACAACAGCATTGTAGCAGTACCTAGTCACTGCACCTCAATGCTCTTCACATACTGGACGCGGAACGGGTTAACATCGGTCTGCTGTCCGCGATTGTGCGCGATCCATTTGGGCTCGTCCTGGGTGCGGAGTCGGCGTGTCAGTCACCGGAAGAGGATGTAGCATGAGGAGAGCGACCTTGAACAACCTCATGGTCCGTACACGGTTCGTCATGTCAAGACTGAAGCGATGGTAAATACCAGCGGGAAGGACCAGGAGATCACCCGCGCTCATGTGGCAACGAATCCAAGACTCAGTAGCATGCTCTAGGAGATCGTCAATGTTACATGAAACCATGCACGGAGCATAATGCCTACCGCGTACGTCAAAGTAGCCGCTACCCTCAAGGATGAATCTGATTTCTTCGTCCTCGTGCATGTGTCTAGTATTACATGTTACACAACATGACGTCAGAACGCAAGTTCGCAATAAGATTATAGATTGGAAATCTCTTACTCGTGATAGAAATTCTTGGTCTTGGTCTCAAAATCGTCTCCGAGAGATTCCTTGCTGATCACGACAACGTCGTGGCTTTTGTACTCTCTCTCTTTGGCGACCTGAAGCACTTTATCCTTGTACATCCCCATTTCGTCAATGGGGATGTGCCAGTGCAAGACATCAATGGACTTGAGTATGGCGTCCGATACCTCTCTGCCAGAGTCATGTGGGAGACGTTGGTCTCCAGGAGTATTATCCATAAAGTATGCGCGCATGGTGAATGAGAGCAAGCAATGCACTGGTGGGTGGTCCAAGATGATGGTAATCTCGGCGACCCCGTTTTATATGCCAAGGCAGCTGCCAGCATCCAAGTTGGGGCGTACCGCGTGCGAAGCCAACCTATACTTGCAGATAACTTGATATCCTGCTATCAGTACCCCCAACAAAATGTGGAGATGCTATTTATTACCTACATGGCTTCCGTCATGGTCAGCGGATCGGCGAGCTCGGAGAAATTGTCCGAGGCGCATGACAAATTGGGGCGGGATGAGATTCACGAATCAAGTGGTGGATAGGACAACGGCGTCATGAACATTGAAGATGCCAGATGGTTTTCAAACATGGCAATGTTCGAATCCATGTCGTGTACGATGTGTGATCCAATCTGCCGAACATTCAATCTGGGCGGCAGGGAAGAATGTCCGAAATACCTGTCGCGTATATATAAATTATGATTAATCATCCTCGCCATTTTTGAGCTACCCCGAGGCTCCAACTCGAAGGACAAGGGGCAGAATTTAAGATAGCAGATTGGTAGGGCATACCTCTGGTCCACCGGCGACCGATCACCGCAAAAGCATATGTGCTAAGTGCTGAGACTTTCCTGAATCCCTCGTAAGAGGTTAATTTTAGTGAGCAGATAAAACACGAACATTGAAATATTGACATACCGAGTATGTAGTACCGTAAGCACCATACAAGCGGGTTTTCGGGGTCTGAAGGTCACGTCAAAAATCAGTGCACGTGATGGGCGTGTTGTTGTCGCGATGTTTGATCCTTCCGGATGTTCTTCTTCATCGATGTCCACTCAGAAGCCACCACTCAAACCGGCCTCCGGCAACGCCAAGAAGCGCAAGTCCAGCAGTCTGGGTGACGGCGACGACGACAAGAAACCCCTCGGCCATCAGCCCAAGCAGCCCAAGATCGATGCCTTCTTCACGCCGCGTGTCCCGCTCAATACCACCTGTGGCACCGACAAAACAACCTCCGTCGCAGAGCTCAGCGAGGAGCAACGTCGCGTGTTTGATCTTGTCATGGCAGAAGGGAAGAGCGTATTCTTTACGGGTTCCGCAGGTGCGTGTCAACTGACTACTATGCTTGCGAGCGAAGCATTCGACCGCTGGTGCGGATACAGGCACAGGAAAATCATTGCTCTTAAGAGCCATTATATCGGCATTGAAACGAAGGTACTCCGGTCGGCCGGATTATATTGCTGTCGCTGCAAGCACCGGTATGGCTGCGTCTAACATCGGAGGTGAGTGCGGCACCGCGTTCGTCACAGAAGCTTGATCATGTTTCATTTTAGGAATGACGGTTCATTCCTGGGGCGCAGTAACGCCCGGGAGTAATGATATCGATTCTCAAATACGGTGTATACGAACATGCAAACCTGCGCTCCAGCGATGGAAGAATGTCAAGATCATGATTATCGACGAAGGTAGGTGTTGCATGTGACGTATTTTACTTTTGGTGTCAACATGGCGGTATTGCAGCGTCTATGCTTGATGGACACTTATTCAACACCCTTGCCACGTTGGCAGACCGCCTTCGAAAGAAGACAAACAAGCCATTCGGAGGTATTCAGGTGCGTGTATGCGCGTTGATTAAACATGGTTAATAGGCTAATTGCTTATAGCTCGTGGTCACCGGTGATTTTTTCCAATTACCCCCGGTGTGTAAGGGAGAAGAAGTCTTCTTCGCCTTTGAGAGCGAAGCGTGGAAGTCATGCATAGAACACACTATTACTCTGAGTAAAGTATTTCGTCAAAAGGATGACCGTAAGTGCTCTTTTCCATTCATCGCACCCCTTACACTCAAGACCTGTCTAGATTTTGTATCCCTTCTAAACGAAATGCGACATGGGACGATTTCTGCGGATGCATGCAAGATGTTCAAGTATCTCTCGAGACCTCTCCCGCCTCCACCACCATCGATGCCCAACATCCTGCCCACTGAGTTATTCCCAATGAGACACGAAGTTTCAAATGCAAACTCCACTCGTCTCCGGGCCTTACCGCACACGCCGCACGTATTCCACTCGCATGATACATTTCCCAATGCACCAGGCGCAACATCAGCCACCACCAAAAAACCCTCCTCAACTATAGCTGCCAAACCCGCAACCGGACCGAGTTCAGCACCCTACAAGCCCATGAGTGCACCTTCGAGTAACAACAAACGAGAAGGTCTCCTCGCAGGCATTCTTGCAGAAAGGACCCTGGAACTCAAGAAGGGTGCTCAGGTGATGCTCGTCAAAAATGTTGACGAGATGCTCGTGAACGGATGCGTCGGGCAGGTAGTCGGTTTTTTTAGGTATCGCGAGGTCATGAGTGTCATCCACGGTGAAAATGACACAAAACGGACTATAGTCGCAAAAACAACAGGCTTCGTCCGCAAAGTTAGGGTCAGCCCAGACGGTAGCTTGCTCCGGGTCGATGCTTCGCGCAGAGCAGCCGGGAAAGAGAACGCGGAGAGTGGTGAGCAGAAGGCCAGGGATAAGGCTATACTGCAAAAAGAGGAAGAGGTGTTCCCACTCGTGGAATTCCCGACGCCCGAAGGCGGGAAGGAAGCGGTATTGGTGATGAGGGAAGAGTTTAGGGTGGAGGATTCTGAGGGCAAACTGCTTGCGCGGCGGATGCAAGTAGGTTATTTTGCTAATGTGGCTCGTCGGGATTGTTTATCACCGACTACATCTTCTCTTCACAGGTACCCTTAATTCTTGCCTGGGCCATGTCAATTCATAAAAGCCAGGGCCAGACCATCCAGCGGGTAAAAGTTGACCTCGGAAAAGTATTTGAGAAAGGTAAGATGGAGCAGTAGGCTGTTGCCAAATTCCAATGCTAAAAGGGCGAAGGCCAAAGTTATGTTGCTCTTTCTCGGGCTGCATCCATGGATGGCTTACAAGTTCTGCGGTTTGACCCCAAGAAGGTCCGTCGAATTACCTCTTCATTGGCGATTGATTTCGAATGTAACCTCTTAGGTCATGGCACATCCTAAAGTTATCGAATGGAGCAAGTCGCTTCAAACGCTTGGCGCGACGTCCACGAAAGTGGTCCGATGACTTCTGGATTTTAGCTCAGTGATTGGTGCGAGCAGCATACACCAATAAATTATTGGTATGTATTTCGAGCGCATAGTGATACATTAAGCGGGATCCTGCCCATTTCCGACGGTTGTATTTGCGTTTTTAGAACAACATTGGTGTGCATGTAGCATACAGAGTTATTACCATCTGGCTCGATAAGAGCTCAATTAACAGCAGTGTTCTTCAGGTATTCCATCCTGTGCGGGTTGTTGTCCGAAGCCCCGCCGCTGTAGTGAGGTGCCCACTTGAGCCGGTCCTGAGGATGGATCAATGAAAGGTTGAGTGCACGAAACGGCGAGAATGTTACCTTGAAGAACATTCTTGCTCATCACGTTCCTCCCGTCGAGTGTGAAACAGTGGTAGATGCCAGGGGGAAGGGGCACAAGGTCTCCAGCATTGACCACAAATTGGATCCATTTATTGGTGGTACACTCTATCCATACAATCCAGTAAGTGGTAAGCAGCGAATATAACAACTAGGAGGCGCCAGTGTGCCCACCATGAACATCAAAGAAGCCGCCTCGTTTGAGAAAACGTGTCCGATTTCCTCGTCTTCGTGCATATGTCTGCCGAACGCAAAGAATGAGGAGAGGAAAACACGTGTCTGAAGCAAGAGGGACGCCCTCAGGCTCCGAGTAGAAGATCTTGAGCTGCTACTCGTAGAGATCACCAAGGGCTCCTTTGGTGACGGTCACGGTTTCGATAGTCGTATTCACGAGCGATGGCGTCCACTTCCGCTCGCAGTGGAGAAGGGGATAGGGACGTGCCAGAGGAGAACGCCGATGTTGGAAAGGGCGGCATACTGACGGACGTACTAGAGTCGCAGGGGAGGGGCCGGTCGCCTGAGAGCTCGTCAAAATAGCAGCCTACACGCAAAGCATAGCTGAGTGGTGTGTATGATGATGATGGAAGTGCAGTCACTTGGTCATCGAAGCTGGGTTCAAGAGCAAATCGAGAAACCCGAGGACGTCGTCGCCGGCCTCATCGAGTACCGTGACTCGCCAACAACCGGCTGGCAACACTGAGACACTGCTCACCAGGCTCGAGCCACTCGTGTCTGAAAGGTACCGTGTCCCGATAAACGAGAAGCTCAACAACGCGATCGACGGGAATCTCGAGGTGGGGCACGCGTGGTGTGAGTTAATTTCCCCAGTCCAAACCTGACAGTCGTCGTCGCTAAGAAGTCACGGTGCATCCAGATGTTCGTAGATATTATCCTTCACGATTTGAAACCAGCGATGAAGCCGCTCAGCCCTTTCAGGCGGCGTGGTACGACCAGGGGGCCATCGAGCGGATCGTATCACGATGAAGGACCACGCGTTCGGCCAGCTGTTCGTGAAGCCGCTCCTTGGTTGAACACCTCGACAAAAGTAGATACGTCGACGGCTCATGGAAAAGTGCGGGCGCAAGGCGGCGTGAATGTGAGGAGAAATGTTAGGAATAAACCCAGAAGTAGAAGCTCTTAGAAGAGGACTTCACCGTGCGATCATATTCGAGTAAACAGTAAACGGTATGTGATTGGCTGAGTCACTCATCTTTTTTGGCATATGTTCAATCAGCAAGTGGACCCATCACTGAAAACTGAATTTTTTGATAATGCATTATATCCGGGTTATAAACCCCAACATGGGCATAATCGAACGTAATGTGTTAATAGGTTTGATAACTG
>JBBPOD010000031.1:0-44261 GCA_038091255.1 Tylopilus intermedius | reverse complement strand
CTTCAACGCGTTGACGATGGTCTTCATCCCAGGCCTCGTTCAGGCATTCGACAGCTTGGATCTCATCGACGATGTCGTCGCCCATCAGGGCTTGTCTGATGAGGAGAAAAGCGGGGCCGGGGCGGCGAAATCTGGGCAGGCGTCTAGATTGGGGTCGTCCATGCTATGTAAGGGGAGTGCTAAGGAGGGGTTGTAGTAGGATTTGTGGTGAAGGAGTGTGCAGCAAAGGACGACGACGAGGCCTAGGGGAGGAGGACGAGCGCGAGGTGGTGGCACGGAAGAAGAGAAAACGTGCTGCTAAGTGACGCTCGTCCGAAGACCTGTCACTTTGCCTCCACTCGTGCCTCGTTACGTCATAGTGTCTCAATCCTAAGCCAATGATCAAAGCTTATCACTAAGCATGATCTAGACTTAGATCACCTACTCAACAGTCTAGCCCTTATCTCTATGATAACATAATAGGACTATTCAAGAACCAAGGACTAGATTGGATTAGGACTGGTTCTTGCAGGATTGCAGTCCTGGTTCTGAAGTGTACAGCCACACTACCATATTAGAATAGCTTCTCCCATTTTCTTTGTATTTTTTGAAATCTTTTCATGCAATTTTACGTTTTTGAGGATGTGTGACATGATTTTGTAGAACAACATATCTTGGCCATTTCTTGGTTGGATTACTTAAATGTTGAATTGATTTGTAGGCCATAGTATGTACTACAACACACCTCACCAATACTAAGCCTCTAGTACAGGTCTACATCAGTCTTTATTTACATTACTTTTTACTTCTGTAATAGATATTAGCTTATGCCTTGCAATTTCATCTTAGCCAGTTTCTAGCTGATTTCCATAAATGTTAGGTTGAATGGTAAAATTTCAAGGACTAGTCTTGAACCAGTCCTTCTAAAAAAGCAAAAAGACCAGATTGGACCAGATTTTAAAACACTAGGAGGCACAGTTACTGGAATCCATGCCTAATGCACCCCTTGAACAATTTCATAATGCTATGGTGCATGGTATGTGATCATAGCCAGATATGGCAAGGCCTGCAGACATGTAGTTGCAAGCACATGCATTTTTATTCTTCTGATGATGGCCTACACATGCATGGCATGTTCAACTCTGAAGTTGGTTCGGTGTTCTTCCCTGATCACATCCAAACTGAATTTGGCACTCTGGTTCACACTGCTGAATATGGGCCAACATACCTTAGCTTCTAAGTCTTTTGTCATGGTTTTAGCATATATGCTGGTATTACAGCAATGAGGAAGTCCTGCAAGAATGCATCACTGGCCTTGGTGATGAGGAATGTGCATGGTATTGCACACTGCCCAGGTGCTCTTCACAGTGGGGCACCACTAGCAAGATGCATGACATGCACCCAGAGATCAGTGCAATCCTCAATAGCACTCTTTCTACTGACCCCTTTGAGGTGCTGGTAGGGACATGCCATCTTCTTCTGAAAATGATGGCTTTGTGCCACTGTATGGGCTATCCCAGAGGTCACCCACTGGCACCACTGATGGTACCTGCCCCACCTGTGGATTTCATGCATACACCTCATAATGCTTGTCTGCCAGGTCTATGCCAAGAAGCACAGCATTCCAGATGTAGACCCTGGCCATGAACTTCAAGGCCATTTAGTGCTGTTGGGAAGACTTGTCAATACAACCCAAGTATGCTAATGGTCATCTTAAAAGAAATCTGTCAAACACATTCAAAGACATCCATCCAGCCCACACATGCAGGTAAGTTGATTCTGCTGGCACCTAGTGCCACATGGCCTTGCCACCTCTTTTGCTGCCACTTGGCTAGCATTTACAATCATACTGTGGTCAACTACTGCTATGTCTGTTTTAAGTGGTCACGGTGAGTGGATCCAAGCCTTGCCCTAGGGTTCATACAGCTGACATTGAGTACTGGTTCTTGTCAAATGACACCAGCAACAACCTTGAGTGGTAAACCACTGATTCTTAGAGTGTAATGGCAATAGTAGGGATATTGTGCTAATAGGGCTCTGGTTATGAAACCTTTGGAATACTATGACCACACAAAGTATGGTATAACATGTTCTATGCAATGCTAGTGTGTTCATGACAGCTGGATGTCCATAGTAGAGAGAATGTTAGTAAGTATTGCTCAGTGCAAGGAGGTATTGTGTCCCTCATCCTTGGTCAGATATCACACTTTGATGGATTTTGTGACACATCTCAATAGACTCAATCAGCTATGAGAGCATCACATTGTACCCTTTCCCCAGTTGCAGAATGAAGCAATGCCTGAGACAAGATGATTTACTGATTGCCTATCTGTGAATCAACAGGGAAGGCCTGGGCATTGTTTGAAACTACTTCAGGTGGGCTGCCAAACACATGCATCCTCAGATGGTCCACCCAGCTTGAAGCTCATGGCTAGGCAAAAGTGGCTCTAGAGGGACCCAGATGTGGTGAACAACTATGCCTCACTCAAATCCACAGATGTGACATCAGATTGCCAGTCCTTTTTATGACATTCTAACATTATGAGTAGGGATGCATAAATAACTTCACCCACTTTAGCATTGTTTAATGGGTCTCATTATTGACTTTTTTTATATGAGCTCCTTTAAGTTTATCAAGAGACTATCAATGATTTAATGTAATTATTAGGGCTTGTGCTTTCACATAAGATCAGTAAGAGTAGTAAAATAACTGGATTGAGATCAGTGGAGATCTGTACTGCTTGCTACATGTCTGAGTTCTTGTTTTCTAAAAGCCTGAAATAATAAATATAAACCAGACATCAATTAAAATATCATGCCTAGTGTTTGTTATTGCTGGACATCAACTTGATTACTGTGGTGCATGACTTCTTCATCCATGCCATGTTTTTTAACTCAACCAACCTGTAGTTCTTTGTGAATTGTTCCAACACATACTCCTCAGTAGCAGAGCTATATGACCTAAGCCTTTGGTCAAGGGGTGATTCCCCTGTCCTTGGCCAGAGTTCCTATTGCAGTGAGCCTGGATAATGAGGAAATTTTGGAGTAACCAACTAACCTAGAAAAATTCTATGGCCTCTTTGATCTTCTCATTGAAGTCTTTGCAGTTTGATGGCAGCTCACAGTTCCAGGCCTCAAATACATCAAGCCATCAAGCATACCTAGAGCTATTGGGTTTGAGATTGGTATTCAATCCATCCAGGCAGGCAGATATGTTCTTAGAGTTGACATTAGATATCAGCAAAGAGTAAATCTATCTTACCATTTCCAGCTCCATTTCATCTTGCTATCTTTCTGGCCACTATTTTGGAGAAGAGTCATGAAGCTATTTGGATAATGCCTCCAATGGCATTCATAATAGTATAGAACCATGTGAACCATGATTTGTGTCATTTGTTGCATTCCTGTGTTGCTTCAGCAATCCATGTAATGATAGTGTTAATAAATCATCCAGTTACCTCTTTAGTATATTTATACAGTGGGATTGCAGCAGGTGGACCTTTGGATATCACCTAATATGGAGTGGTCAGAGAGCATTATTGGGATAACCTATTGCTCACTATGCTAGTTAGAGACCTCACTCACTACTATTTGCCAGCGGTTACTGCAGTGCTTCTAGTAACACTATAAGTGTTATGATGAACAAAATGATAGTGCAGCATCATTAGCCAAGCACTTGTAACTACTAGATTGATTGGTCCTCACTACTATAACCTTTGCTAACAGTCAACTTTGAGTAGCACTATGACATAATTAAATAGGTAGAGCTTTCTTACTTAGAGGAAGCTCTGCAATTTGCAAACATTAAATGTAATACAAAAAAAAACAAATTTCTCACCCTCAGCTTTCTTGGCAGTAAATGCTACCATAGTATGACCGGCACAAATCCTGCTTTATTTCTCTTATGGATATCACTATATTACCAGCCATTTGGTAATTGGAGCCAGACCTCAATTCATATTTACAACCAGAGATGCCTTTACTAGTAGTAACCAAATAGCTTGCTTTGCTGAGTGCTATCATATTTATGCAACTCCTACCCCCTCTGATTATTTCTACCTTACTCTGACCCATCTCCAATCATTTCTCACATCCTCTGACCTTGGACTTACTCAGACTTAAAGTATCCCTATACCAGAACTCCTTACACAGCCCTCCATATCTCCATTTAGTACTTTCTTTGTTCTTTGACCTTTCATTCTAATTACTCTACTTTTTTCATTTAGTCACCACTTCATATGTATCTCCTGTGCTCTGTTCCTATGCTTCATATGATCCCTTAGTAACATGCTTCATGTTCCATGTGCTTCTTATTATTCACTGTTTGAACTCCAATTGGACTCTCCATATTTAAACCTATGCTCCTTCTCATGTATTCTCCTTAGTTCAAATATCATCTAAATCACCTCACATCAGTCCTCACTTCTTCTCTATTTTCCCCTACTTTACCTCTGTCTAATCTCTGACTCCTTTGTCTCTGAAATTGAGGACAATCAAGTCTTCAACAAGGGCATGACATATAAGTCTTGCACTGAGTCCTCCTAAAGTACCTCCAGTTCACCTTTGCACTAACACTCCCTTTATACATTGGGCCTCCATCAGACTTGTGCCCAGAGGAACTGGATTTGACAAGTGCCTTATACCTGCAATATCAGGCTTATGCTTTTCCTGTCCAATGCACCTTTAGACCATTTTACAATTGTAAGAAAGAAGCTTTGGTCTCCAAATTTCTATAGCCTGGTAGAAATTTGCCTCTCACCCCTAACACTGGCTGACCTTTGCTATCACAATACTATTGATGGCAGTTTGGAAAAAAAGAACAAAATACTTGTGCAGCCTTTCAATGAGTCCTTAAAGTGACTAATTCTGTGACTTCCACTGTTTTATGGTTGAAATCCTGACAGGCAGGGACTCTTTGCAATCCCAAGCAAATATGACTTGAAAATTAGTGACAGTGACTATGTGGAAGTTAAGATTTTCCTCAAGCTGTAAGTTATTCTTTGCATCTCTTATATACTCATTTTGATGATATAATGCAATTATGCTGTACAGTTGGGAGATCCTGCCAAACATGAAGAGTAATTCTAATAGATCAAGCCATTTTTATGAGTATGAAGCTACTGCCCTACAATACCTACTCCCAAGAAAACATTCTTAAGGCTGCTGTTCAAACTGGTGACTCAAATGTTGTTCATGCTGACAAGAGCAAGCATAAAGCAGATAACCAGCAATTGGCTATGCCAATCACCAACTAAGAAGACTGCAAGCAATAACATTGCCAAAATGAACATTGAGCAGGGATGGCACAGTTTTTGTAAATTTCTTGGGAATCATACTATGTTGTCCATGTTCTATATTGCAACATGTTACTTGATTTTGTTCTTGCTTATTTCTGACTTGTGAAAATAAGCTTTTTTTGAGTCAGGGACTTGGTGCATACATGCCACTATGATTCTAGTAGATTAATGTCTTATAGACAAAGCCTGCACTATATCAATATAGGTCATTAGGATGCTATAGGGGTGAACAGGACACATTGAAAGCCATCAAGGCTGGTTTGGACCAGGAAAACATTATTAAAGATAGTGTATAATAGGAAATGGTGTAAGAAGAATGATGCAACAAGCACAATATGTTTTGACTTGAAATGAGTCAAAATAGGTGCACTAGCTGAAAAAGACACAAGTCAGCACTGGCAGTGCAAATGAATAATAAGAAACATACCTGGACTATCCCAACCACTTCACAGCCATTCCAAATTACCTGCCAATCATGTTGATATATCATATTGTCAAGGATGTATGAAAACAAACCTGAAAGATATTAGTTACACAGATTGATTCAGCACAGTGAGTGGGGTAATGGCACAAAGGCCCAGTTCTGACAACTTGTTCACAGGCTTACATTATTGCATAGAACACCAATTTTACTTCTGTATTCAAAATTGCAGAACACCTGGTAACTGCCACATATCATCTCCTGGGCCATTGTATGTTGCTACTGGCAGCTCAACTCATGGCATCAAAGCTAGCCATTACAAGACTACTATGGAACTACTTGTGCTGCTCTACCTTTACATGTGAAACTATGTTAGCATAGTGTAAACCTACTATCCTGTGATTACTATTGTGCCACAAATTTTCCTATATATGTACAAAAAGAAAAGACCAAATCACTGAACTTCCAAAAAAGCTTTTGCAGGCATGCAAAAAAGATCATTAGACAAATCAAATCAAAATGTTCCAGTGTCATACAAAAAGTATGAGATGAAGCATTTGGTCACAATGCATTCTGGAAAAATACAATAAATATTAAGCAAGCCAAACATAAAAGACTAGAATTGTGTCATAAACCTTTAATATCTTCATGTCCTACCTAAGCTTTAGAAATATTTTTTCTTCTCAAGAATAAGTTCAATGTCCAAGTCTGCTAAGCATTGCTGACTGTAACATATGCAAGATCACTAATCTTGGGTAGAGTCTTTAGCCTCACATTTTTTACAAGATTGGCTTGTCAAATCAATTAGTGGCAGAGAGCTTAAGTTATCTTATATTTCTTTAGAACTACTCAAGTCCTAGTGACTACAAGGTAACTGTTCTTCTGCATATGTATCTGTTATATTTCATAATTTCATCAAGTCCAACTCCACTCTTCCAGACTCAACTCTGGACCTCATGATACTAACTCTGGAGCATTCTCACTTAGGACTTCATTTTAGACCTTAGAACAGACTACTGGGGTAAGTGGAGGCACTAGTGATGAAGTGTACACTGTGAACGTCTTCTCACTTCCATCAGGCAGGCATTGATGTGTCAGGCAGTTGGGCTTTGTGCTATTCACATATGGCATACTCTGCTGGAGGTGCTGCTGTGGTGCATTCACAATGATATTTGTTAATTGCAGGCAAGTGCCATTAGTAGTATAGCTAGTTATAACATCTTGTTGCTGCCACCAGATCCTTGCCAGTGGTGCTAAACTGAGCTGAAAAAAGTTCCAAGTCCTCCAGGTCCTTGCAACTCAAAGGACCTGCTGTGTTGAAACGGGAGTTCTCCATAATGTTCTTTCAAAGATTCTCAAGCACAAGCATCTTTATTGTAATTGTGATTGATTTGGAATCTTCAGCCACATGCACTTGCAATTTGGCCATCTAATCATAAGTCTGCACTAATGCACTCTGCTACAGTTTGAATATGTAGTTGAAGATAATTGACTGGCCTAACTAAAGTATGGTATTGTATAGCTTCCCAACAGATCTGCAAAGTCAAACATGAGAGGTGACATTGGGTGAACAATGCCAGATACTGCCTTGATCTGACATGTATGATACAAAGGACAATGAAGGGAACTATGATAAGTCATCTAAACAAGGAAGAACATAATAGAACAATAAGTATGATTAAATAACATAATTGTGCAGCAAGTTGACATGTGTAGTGGGAGAACTTGGATCAGATGAGAACAGCTTATAGCCAGTAGGAAAGGGAATGACAATAAGAGAGGAAAGAAAAGGCCAAAAATCAACCATATTGCAATAGCACCAATATTGTCCTTTACCATATTCTCATTACTGTTGCCATTACCATTATCATTCTTTGCTGTGAAAATGTTACTTCTTTCACCCCCACCCTTTTTTCTCACATTCCTATAGGTACATTTGTGCTGTTTCCCACTCTAACTCATCATAAAGGATGGCCAGACAAGGACCTCGCCTCCACACTTGACTGGGGGCTGGAGTTGATGTGGCAAAGACAAATGGCAGGACCAATTTACTCTATAGATTTGATATTTCTCTGTCATGTTGTTTGTATTTACTTTGATAGAATTATATTTGTACAATGGTAAACAAAAAAAACAGAATAAAGAAAAGTTTAAGTTTCTGAAAGGCCAAGTAGCAAATTGAGTAGAAATTGTGGTAGCAAGGTGCTGTGAAAGCCTTAGAAGCCTGTAGATGATGGAGGATGGGAAGGTATAAAGGTGACAACATATGCTGTTTGGAAAACTTCCAACCTTTAGAACTACTTGAAGTATAGTAAAAGAAAATTATCTATAGATCTTATTTCAGTTTCATAATGACAGGTGTATGAAGATTACTTGCTGCAGTGATAACAAAGGCTACCATAGTCAAAGGTAGCTTTTGACCTTTTAGGATGCCCACTTTCCTCAGACCTGTATAATAAGCTGACTGCCCAAAGTAGTCAACTAGGATGTGGTGAATGATAGGGTTCGCAAAGCATTGAACCTAAAATATCAGTATCAACATGTTTGCCTTGTTTCCACAATAAAAAGCTAAAATAAGCTGTCAAGAATGAGTGGAGCATTCAAGTGAAAATGAATTTCATTGGTAACCTGTTCCACATACAGTAAAGCAAGCCAATTACTTGGCAAGAAGGAAAAATGGTTTGGTTTTTCAGACTTTGAAAAATATCATAGGCTATGCCTGAGTTGATAAAACACATCAAGAATACCTTTGTGACCATTGTTCAAAGCATGAATGGCCTAACAATATGTTAGTGTCTCAAACTTGAAGTTCATATAGATAAAGTATATTTAAGCTAGTAGTCATAGTACTTACCATAGTGTTTAGAAAGCTTGCTACTTTAGGGTGAGTTACTAGTGTTTGAATAAACTGAATATTATATTTCCAAAAAATAATAAAGAACTTACTGATGACATTAACATTAGCATAGCTCCACCAAGTGGTCAAGTCCTTGATCATTCAATGGCTTTGTTTATTCTAGTATGAACATATTTATCCTGGTGACAGATAAACATCTGACCAGAGTGGGTTTGGAATATATTCTTCAGAACTCCTTTGGCCACCTCCTTGACCTCAGTAGGAGTCAAGAATGGACCTGCTGTGTGTTATAAAAGCAAGAGATCACAAGTTTAGACCAGAATGACAAAGAGGTGACAGCCAAAAAGATCTGGTTGTAAAAGACCTTGGCTGCCATAACTATTTGAAAGTACTCAAAGATAGTATGAAGAACTGTTCAAGTTGATATGTGAATTGTTGTAAGTTCTAGAAAACTTTGAACTTACCAACAACTGTTTATTAAGAGTAATAGTCTAACTGGTTACATTAGTGGCAATCAAAGTCTCAAGCAATGTATGGTGCTTCTGTCTAGTGTTACAACAATAATTATGTTTATAATATAATAACATGAGTTGCTGTTGAAAGTCTAGTAGTGTTGCTCATCATGAGCAAATAGTATCATTCAAATTATTAGAGCTTATATTAGCTAACCTGGAGATTATAACATATTATATATATGATAGGCTTGCCTAAATTCCACTTTGGTTTTATCTCATATGACATGACAGAGTCCTATAATATTATTAAAGCCCAATTTTGTTTTATGATCACTAAGTGGCAGTTTCTGGATGACATTCAAGTGGGTTATCCTAATGTGAAACAGCTACAAGAATGTAACCTCTCCTTAAAATTCTTATTAGAAAGCATTACAGAACCTTCCCTATCATGGGAAGGACTATTCATCTAGTGTGAAAGGCCAAACATACAGCTCTTACTTCAGAGGAAACCAGGTTTTATAAAACCCCTCCTTATGCCCTCACCCCCTTCCATTCCTCCGCTTTTATATCCTCCCATTCCTCTCCCACTACCTCTAGCTCTCTCATCTTCAATCCTTCCATCTTCTTTTCCCTTCCTAATCCTAATCCTTTTAAAGCCTTTTCTGACATCTCAACCAACAAGAAGAAATCCACCACTGCTAGAGGATTCTTCATCCACATAGATCCCCTACTCCCTGCTGAGGACCTACCTGAAGGAGCTATCCCCTTTCCCAAGACTGGACTCATCCCCCTTGGATACCACACTAGATACTACCAAGAACCCACCTACCTTTTTGCTGACATTCAATCCAATGCCCCTCCTAGTCCTTCTAACTTTTCTCCTCCTCCTTCCTCTCCTGTAAGAACTGTGACTAATCCTGCTGATCCAACTAAGGAATACAAAGCTAGTCTATCCACTGACTTTTCAGGCAACAATGATGACACATAATATTGGTTCCTCACCGTGAAGGCATACTTCAATTTCAATCATAATGTCTATGATGGAAAAGATTATATAAAGATGCTAGTCATCCTCAACAAGATAAGTAAGGGTCTTGGTCATTCCTTCACCAAAGGATGGTATAATAAGGTTTTGAAGACAATGCATCCCATCATAAATGCTTTTGTGGGCTTCCCAAAGTTAAAAGGAGACTTCCTAGCCATATTTGTAAAAACATAAGCAAGGAAAACCTTGGAAAACCTTGGAAAACCTCAGGATGAGCATCAAGGATAAAGATTTGTCTTATGCATACTCCTCTTTCATTCAAGAATTCAAGATGGCTACAGGCAAAGCAGGTTTTGAATCCAACAACCCTATTATCAGAAAGTACTTTCTTTTTTTAAGGACTCCATCCCTCTATCTCTACCATGTGCTTGTCCCAGTCCATTGTCCTTGTTACTCTCAAAAACTGGTTGAAGAACTTATCCAAGTTTCATGCCCAGTTACTCCATATCAAAGGCTTTAACTCCAGGACCTCTGGGCAAGGAAGTAGTGATTCAGCAATACTAACATGAAAGACCCCCACAAATTCTTATGCCATGGACATTAATGCAGTGAATGTTAATGCAATTACCCTCTCCCCTCAGAATCAAGCAAAGCACATTCAAGAAAACAGATCTTTTATCTGCCACAAGATAGGATGCTTCACAAGGAAGCATAAAAAGCATGAAGAAACCCTTTCATCCATCCACCACCATTCATGCCACAGATACTGTGTCAGCCCCACCTCCCTGCTCTCAGTTGGCCAAATACTACTAGTAGTACATTAACACTCTTAAAGGAAAAGGGCAGTCTTAGGATGAAATCCTTTGAGTTCTCAAAGCATGCTTCAAAAATAATGATTAACCAGATAGATGCTTAGATCAGAGCAGTTGAAACCAAAGAAATCCTTGAGGACTTTTAGATCAGGAGAAAGATTTGAAGGTGTTTTCTCCTTTCTCTCACAAGTTAGCTCATGTAACAATATCTAGTATGCAAGTGAAATTCCTCCTCATTCTCATGTCACTTTTGCTAGCCAATGTAACCACCCTTATCAATTGTGAAGCCACTGGTAACTTTATTGATCATTACCTGGTATGGCCAACTTCCTACCCCCATCTGCACCTACAATATAGATGGCTCTCTGAATGAATCAGAGATCATCCACTACAAAACTACCCTCAATATCCAAATCACCAAAACTATGAAAACCTGAGAGTTTCTTATTCTCAACTGCAGAAAAAGAATGTCATGCTTGGAATGCCCTAGCTGAGAGATGTCAACTCCAGAATTGACTAGTCAATAGGCTCCATCTTCATTCCTCTGTACCCAGAGAACTCCCCCTCTCAAGGAAAACAAAGTGATCTTCCTTGAATAACACTACCTTATCCAATACTTAGGACTTGACCCTAACAAACAGATCACCCAGTAGTGGATCAAGCATTATATCCTGAAACCTCCTGCTGTTCACATATGGAAAACCATCCTAGCTACTAACATTGCTATTGTCCTCAGACAGAGAGGAGTAAAGCCCCCAAACCAATACAAGTAATTTTAGGACATCTTTGACAAACCTAAAAATAAAAACTTCCCCTGTCCTGACACTTTAATCATGCCATCAACCCCACTCCTGATTTTGTACCAAACTTACCCTCTTAACCTCATGGAACAAAAGGTGTGCAAAGAATTTGTCAACAAGCATTTCAAAAGTGGAAAAATCTCTCCATTCAAATCTCCCCAAACATTACCCTTCTTTTTCATCAACAAGAAAGATGGTGATTTTCATCATGTCAAGACTACCAATACCTCAATTTCTATACCATCAAAAATGCCTACCTCCTCCCCCACATCCAAGACCTCACTGACAAATCAAAAGGATTGAAAGTGTTTACTAAGTTCAACATCCAATGGGGGTACAACAATGTTCTCATTAAATCCAAGAATTGGTTGAAAGCAGTGTTCATCACCCTGTTTGGACTATTCAAGCCAAATATCATGTTTTTCAATCTTTGTGATTTTCCCCCCCCCACATTCCAAGTCCTAATGAATCATATCTTTACCATCTACCTAGTGGAAGGTTGGCTCATTGTATATATGAATGACATTCTCATTCATTCCAAAACCCATGAACTTGATACTAAGTGGACACTCTAGTTCTTCAATGCCTTAGGAAGAATAAAATGCACCTTAAACTCTTAAAGTGCATCTTCACCACCTTGAAGGTAGAATATCTTGGCATGATTCTTACCAAGGATCAAATGAAACTTGATCCAGAAAAACTTGCTGCTATTGCTAAGTGGGAATCCCCTTGATTTGTCAAAACTGTCCATTCCTTCCTTGGGTTTTGCAACTTCTACAAAAAGTTTATTCCCAATTTCTCTCTCATTACCAGTCCTCTCCATGACCTCACCAAAAAAGTCCTCCACCTGGAATTGGACACCAGACTGCGATATAACCTTTCACTAAAAGAAGCCTTTCTCTAAGAGCTGATCCTCCTCATCCCTGATGTTACCAAACTCTTCACCATCATGACAGACATGTCCCTCACAGCCATGGGAGGTGTTCTAATGCAAAAAAAACTTTAACAGTGATCTCCATTTCTGCATGTTCTTCTCAAAAACTCCCTCTTCAGTGGAACAAAACTATAATATCTATAACCAGAAGCTCCTTGCAGTTATTCACACATTAGAAGAATGGAAACAATACCTCCATGGAATAAACATCCTAGTGATGATAGTCACAGATCATAAGAATCTCACCTACTTTCAAGATGTGCATAAACTCTCTCATCACCAAGCCCATTGGAAAATGTTCCTTTAGGATTTTAACCTTCAATTCAACCACTGGCCCAGCTCCACTATGGACCAGCAAATGCACTCTCTCACAAGGACTTCATTTACTCTTCATCTGATAATGCTAATGTCATCCTCCTCCTGAATAACATCTTTGCCCACTCTCTCAACTTCTTTATTGCCTGCTCCTCCTCTGTCTCTGACCCCCTGATGAAAAATACCTTTCAGCACATGTTTAAATTCCAATTCCCTCTCCAGCATGGTCACTATTCTGGATTGTAACTTTACTCATTGAATGCTAGCACCTTAGGTGTAGGTAAAAGTATGCATTCACCACCATGACATTTAATATTGTTCTTGCTATTTGTGAACTTAACAAACCCAAGGGTCACCTAAAGTTCCCAAACATCCTCCCTGAAAAGTAGCAAGGACTTTTTTTTATAAAAATGTTAACAAATTCATTTCCCACCATGGACTGCATCATGTGTGTAACTGATAGGCTGAATGCTCTATTCTTTAAGAAACATGATTATGAATGGCCACAGAGCTTGTTATCATGGCCCAGGAAAACTACTTCTTGTTTTATGTTTTAGTTGGCATATGTGGATCTATGCAATACATACTTCATATGCATGTTCCAGGATTAGGCCCTCATTCATTAAGGAAGCCTAATGATTATAATAAATAATAATGATTGATTAATAAGTAAGTTTAGTTGGAAATAGGACACAAAATAAATTTTTCCTTTTTGGTAGTAACCTGGTAGGTAGGATCCTCATAGAGCAATCAGAGCCAATTCATAATCTGCTATAGTCTAAGCCATTATAGAAAACTCAGATGAACTCAACAAAGCAGCTGTTTCCTATATAACATCTGGAAATATTTACCCAGCAGCCCTTGGGTCATGTCACACTTGAATTACTAAGCCATTACTGAGCCTTCAAACTAGCTGCAATTAAATTATTTATTTTGATATTTTTATTGACAATATGTTACTTAATACTGACTTGGACTTGAAATCCTAGTCTAATCAAAACTGTATAAGCCTAGCTGATGATTATGATATTGATAGTAATGACTTGTTTGACTTTGATAATGTGGTGGACCTGTTTTCTATGCCTCACATACCCTTCCATGCTATGTTCAATACTGATAGCAAAATCAACACAAATGGCAATCAAGATCAAACACAATTGCACCCAATTCAGATCAAAAATACTTGGTGACTAAAGGGAGCACTCATAGGCAACATAGCAGCAAAAATCCTCACTGTTCTATCATGCATGGATAGTGTAGGACTAAACATTCTGCTGTTCCTGGACTTCCTAAGCTGGGAAGATCAGAAATGTGTTGTCAATCTGAAGATAAGATATGAACATATTGTGTTGTTGGTTGGTCAATGAGGAACCACCAGGCATTTTGAGATGGTGGAGAAGTCCTTCAAGGGTTACCAGTGTTAAAAATCTACATAATGCTGGCTCTACTTTCTTTTGGTAGCCCACACTCTCTCCTTCCTCTTCATTATTTTCACCATCAACAGTTGCTGCTACACTGCCACTGCCCACATATTTGCAAGGCAGAAAACTCAACCAACAGAATCACCCAGGCTTGCACAACTTGCGTACTATAGTCATACAGTCAAAGATAGTGGCACACCAAATTAAACAACAAGAGTAATATTAGGAATGTCCAGCCCCTAAAAAATGGCTATCATTGCTGATGCTAGGGTGCCAAATAGAAATGTACCATGCCACAATCCCTGTTACAATAAGGACTTTGATCTGGCCATCTTGGAAGTACTGCAGCACTAGATTGTTAAGTATTCAAGTAGTCTAGGCTTTGTTGAATGTGTATAGGAAGTATTTCCTGAGACCTTTGCCATACTTACTAACTGTCTGGAACTTTGTTGAAAAGAATTAGAGCACTTGGAAAATCATCCATACTCTCTATGCCTTTATAAACAAAATCCAGAGTGCTAGTGTGTGTGGTATTCAGTAGGATTCTGCATTCTTGTGTGATGTTGGATTGATTATTTCCTAGGTTAAGATAGAATGATTTGACCAGGTAATGTGTAGAATGCAATGGATTTCACTGAGAACAGATGGACTTATTGTAGCAGACATTGCATACATTGGTATGTTGAGTGGAACAAATGCCTGCAATTTGTCTAATTCACTATATGTAGGTTGGGAGTTACCACCCCACTGTGGAGTACAATGTGCCTTATCAATAATAATGCCAATCATACATTTATGGTATGCTGGCATTGCTAGCAGTAAACCAGCTATTTTTGAGTGCCATCTCAGGAGATGTAAGTATTACCTGATAGCTTATATTTTTCAATTCCTATAGCTGTCTTTAATATTTGTGTGGTGAGATCCTTTGCACAGTCTAATTGCCATGTATATGGTTTGCAACCTGTTTGTGCCTTGCAAATTGCAGTGTCAAGTAATGTTGGAGTGATATTTTGGTGTATTGGTTTGTCAGGAAGAAAGGTATGCATAGGACCTTTTGTGATAGGATGTAGTAGGTATTAAAGGATGGAGCATGTTCCATCAACTATTAGATATTGTATGGTAGAACCTTTAGTGACTTGTTAAGGAAATAAACTATAACAAGGACACTTAGCAGGCCCCATATGAGTTTACTTTTTAGAAATTAGTTTAAAATAGGATGGTAGTGTCATGTCATAATCCAAAATGGGCAAAACATTGCCCAAATTTGAATTTAAAGCATGACATGTGTGATTTGATGCAAGACTTCTCAGGCAAAAGTCTCCAAATATCCTATGTTGTGGAAGATCCTGAAACCAAGAGTGCCTTCCAAAAACAGCTCAAAACTAGGTCTGCTGGATCATGATTTATGCATGCCATTAGATTTAGGTTATAGTAACTATTATCATCCTTTCATGTGAGTGTTTCCAGTTTATTCATCCTTCTCTATATTCAAGCTAGTTAGTTCCTTATGCTTTGATCATGTACATACTAATCAAATTAATTATTGAGCATACATGCTGATTATATAGCATAATTTAAAAGTCAAAATACTTAATATGTTATAAAAAGATTTAAATTTAGAACTCCACTTGAGTTCAAATTACATTGAGCTATGAGCTTATTTGACTAATGATTAAAAAACTTATGTTATATTGAGTAGAATAGAAAATATAATGATTTGACATGGAAATGCCTGTTCAGGAGGAGGTGATGCATCACATCATTGTCAAGTTACTTTAGTTTCTCACTGCTGTTCCTCTTGCTTGTTTGAGGTGGTAAGGTGATTATATGGATAAATGCATATCATAGAGCAAGCCAAAAATTACCTGCAGCAGCAGCTCAAAGCCACTCATTTGTATTGATCTTCTCTGTATTAGAAAATTGAGCTGAATTACCGTGTGTTCCCAGATATATCTGTGGAAAAATATGATAGGCCAATTGGTGATGTGTACAAAACATCAATGAATATGAAGGAGTTGAAGCATGGACATGTCATTGGGCCCAAGCTCATGATTGAGAGTACAAGCATGGCTCCTACTAGTGGTGGAACCTCAACAAATGAGGCCATAAGTTGTAAAATGAGTTGAAGTTCTTTCTGCTGACATAGATAGGTTTGAGATGGAAAGAAGTCACTGTGAGTGAAAATAAGCCTTGATGAACATAGACAACACAAGTCTACTCAAAGAGTGATGAGTTACATCTTTGAGTCAGTAGCTTCTTGCTATTGAATCTGCACACTGGCAAGAGGATACTATTTACAACATTTACCAATTGGTCCAATGAAAGTGCTGCATTAAGCCATTAGTTTGATTTGATCAAAACATAATCAATTGAAAAGCTTACTTCAGTGGCAGGTAGTGTCACCTGGCATTGCTAGTTATAAAACTAGTGTTTAAAAGATCAAACCAAAACCAGTCTGCACTAGTTCTAAAGGCTTTGTACTAGTGAGATGAAATGTGGTATGGATTGCTAGCTACTGATCACCCCAATATTCATGCAAATTGGCCAAGACCCTGCTAAGATATTGCAATTATAAAATCACATGTCATAAACCAATATATAGAAGTGAAGCATAATAACTGATGTAGACCTGTACATACTAGAGGCTTAGTATTGGTAATGCATGTAGTACATACTATTGCCTACAAATCAATCCAGCATTTGTCAGTTCTCAAACACATATTATTATATTTACTTAAAAATGTAAAATGGCATGAAAATATTCCAAAGAAATATAGAGAAAATAGGGGCAGCTATGCTAGTGTGGCTGTACACTTTAGGACTGATCTTAACTGCAGTCCTGGTCTAATCAAACATTACATAAAACTGGAACCAAGTAGGATATGTTGTTAAAGGGCCAGAAATACACAGTATGTATGAAGTATCATAAGTAGTAGTTTAGAATGCAAAAAAAGTAAGCCAAGAGACAGAACTTGAAGAAAGGTGTGAGGGAAGCCAGCATGCAATAGGTTGGGCTGCACCTTTGCTATCCAAGGAATCACTATTGGAGCTATTGAGATTAGTTATGGTATTTGCATTGAGAATTAAGCCAAAAGGCCCTATTCTAAAGTAAAGAAACCTTTACACAAGTTGCTTTTATATGAATTGCTTGTTGTTCAGCCTCTCTCAATAACAATGATCTACAGCTATTATGTGGATGATTTCAAGCTCTTTGATATGAAATACTAATATCTTGCATTTTCATTAAATGTGGCAATGCTGAGCTGCTCAAGCAAGCTCTAGCACTTATATTGGGTGCAGATCTTCAATCTCTGGTTTTCTTTTTACTATTGTGTGTAAACCAAATAATCTCATCACAATCAACAGCTATAATAATAAACATATGTACTAACTGATGTTAGCAAAGCTTTAGCTCATTTATTTAGGGTTGAGTCCAAGGTAGCAGATGAGATATTTTGCTCTAGGACAAAAGCCTCATGCTGTAAAACATAAAATCAGTATGGGATGTGATGTATAGATAAGGAGGAATAGCTCCAACCTATTTCTAATGCAAGCAAAAGAGTCAAAAGGGTAGTTTGGACCACAGGAAACACAGATTCAGAAGTCCAGAATGTTGGCAGAAGCATAGGAAAGACAAAAATGGAAGGAAGAAGTTAAACAGCATGCAAGCTGAGAACTAACTTGAGGATAACTTAGTGGTGATCCTGCACATGAACAGGAGACCTTTAGACTGCAAGATGTTTTATTGTCCTAAGATAAAGCCTTTTAAGTCCTAGGACTGTATAGCCCTAAGTATTGGAAATGGTAAAAAAAACTTCCAGGTGCTCATGTCCTTGCAAAGTGTATAATGAAAATGAAGTCTAGTAATGTTAGATCAATTCTAAAGTAATATGAATAGGTCCAAAATATTGAAAACAATGAGTTTGGAATGAAATAAGCAAATCCTGAGTCATGGGCTATTATACTGGCACAGCCTACCAATGCCAAGAAAACTATGGAAATTGATTGCCATGGAACTGTTAGGACCGTATAATCCTCCCTGGAGTTGCAGACATAATGGGACTTCAGGTTCAGCTTGTGTACTGCCCCTTGCTAGGTCACGTGTCCTGGATTTAGGAAAAGGTCGGAGACAGGAGGGTCGGAGACGTTCGGAGGTCAAGAGGATTCGTCAAGTCGATAATAAAGCTAAAGCTAGATACATGAAAACTACACTATATATACTACGGAGTTGTATAGGATTACTAACGGAGTTCATCGCATTAGTAACTGATTAGTAAACGTGGAATGGAGATGAGTAAGACAGATACAGAGGGAAACATAGCCGGAGCTGTGCTACACAGGTTCAGAGATAATTAGAAAGTGGATCTAGTACAAATGGAGAACGGAGGAAATGTAAGTGAGTCAGAAAGTTATGGAAGTGTAACATAGCAAAAGTCCGGAGGTCAGAGGTGAGCTCCTGAGCGAGAATGCATCGGAGTTCGAGGTGTGGGAACCGGAGATGGTTCTGGAAGGTCAGAGTTAGGACAGTATATGACAGGAACATAACTACTTTTGGTGGTTTTTTTGTATTGTCTCATATTTATAGTACATTTAATACACAATAATTCATGTGTTTGAACTCATCATAAACTTCCTAAGACAATTGTCTCTGATTGAGATATAAAGTTCACTTTGATGTGCAAATTGCATCAAATGCTAGAAGCAAAGCTCCTGATGTCAGCTTGTATGTTTCACTCACAAACCAATGGCACCTTAGGATGGGCCATCAGGAATATAGCACAAATACTACACTTGTCAGTGTAACCTGACCATATGAGTTGGGTAGCTACATAAGCTGCCCATAACTGAGTTTATGATCAATATGAGCAATAGCTCTATGAGGTTTGCCTCATTCAACTCAGAGCTAAATTATAGGTATATGCTTGTGTTGAGTCAGTACTTCTGTTCCTTTGCCACAAAATGATGGTGACATGTAACTTGAGCTTATTGTAGTACTACCATCATGATAATGATATGCATTTAGATTTGTTTCACTTTCAAGTTTGATACATATGTGGAGTGCTACTCTACATGCTAGTAGCACTGGCAGACATTGAATGATCTGTGGTGTAACCTGAACAACTTGAACTGTGACCTACTGTACAATTTAGGCATGATGCAAGGCTCATATAGCCTATATCAACTCTGAAGCATGTCAGTTATAGTTTATCTTGCATGGTCACAGGCTAGGCAAGTATGAAGGCAGTATGAGTACTATGATTACTAGAAGAAATCTATGTGGAGACTATGGTACTATAATGAAATCCTGTATTTGCTAATATAATTAACTATCCTAAAGTCTTTGCTAAAGTCTTTGATTGCAGTGTTGTGGAGACTATGGTTGCAATGTAACATGTCAATGTCCATGACTTGTGTGAACACTATCAGATAATCAGCCATGCACCATCTGCCTGATTTGAGAGTTAACATACTGCTAATAAGGTCATGCAAGCATAACACTAGTTCCTTTTTTGATTAGAATGCCATCACCAAACAAACATGGACTCTTCAAGCTTTCATCTTCTTACTTCCCTTTCCTTCTTTGTATCTATCAGTGTAGTTGTCCACTGAGTCTGCTTGGACAATACAATAGTAATGTAACTTTGAATACTATACTCTTCAAAAGGCAATACATTCCAATAAGCAGAGCTGCTGATTGTCTATATCGTCAGTGTTATTAAAGAACCCACAATGAAGGGATTTGTTAAATAGTTAACATGGGCTATTTCTCAAGGTCACCTGATTTATTTCTGGAAAGGATGCAAATGACAGAGAAACCAATAAGAACAATGAAGGAGGATGACAATAGTAAAATATGACTAAGAGGGCTAGTAGAGAGAACAATGATCAAGTCAATTTCAGAACATTGCAACAAATTGTAGTTGGTAATCTGCATGCAAACAAAGAATTTTCTTTCAGCAGCAGCCCTTTCACTTCTGCTAGTATGGGATTATCCTCAAGTCCAGTGTTGTTACTGACCCAACCAACCCAACCTCTACTACTATTGTACTCCAATACATCAGCTAGGTTGCCAGTTGTCCCAGTTATCCCAGCCTGTCCATCATACCCCAATCCACCAGCTTATAAATCAATTGTCAATTGATTAGGCTAAATGCCATGATTAAGCTAAAGTGGTTGGCAATTGGCTATGGTGTTGTAATGGGTGGCATAGGAAATGAATAAACTTATTACCATTGTGCAATATTCCATAGATCAAATACCTAACTACATAACTGCTTGCTAGTTTTCTCAAATGCACCTCTTGTTTGGCATCTGGTTTGCAAGTTACAGTTAGGCTTCTAGTAATAGTTGGTGCCAGTGATAGGCTACAGTAATGGGGTTGTAGGGATTACAAAATGAAGATGGGGGGGTGTGCCAACTTAGTGCTTGATGGTCTAGTGAGATTGCTACTAGCATATTTAAAAAGAAGGCATTGACGCCTCAACCACCAATCTTAATATACCTACTTGCAAGTGTCCTGCCAATGTTTGTTAAAAAATGCCACACTAACTAGGTCAGCCCCAAGCATTGCCTTTTCTTTCAATACACTCCATCCATGCCCCCCCATCCATCTTGCAATACAATGTGATCAAATATCACTTATTTTGAAGGACTAGAATATATTCATATTACAATCCTGTTTTTTGGGGGTTGATGATATTGATGTGGAAGAGAGTGATGAAATTCAGTGATTTTGATTTTGATAATGGTCAGAGCATTAGAAGTTGATACTCTTGACTTAACACAATAAGCCAAAAAACTTGAGCCAATACAACTGTGAATTGTGTAGATCAAGAATACAGAACAAGTACAACTATATCCTACTTATATAGGGAGGAGATATGGACACAGACTATTTCCATGTATAGTACAAAGGATGAAAAAAGGAAACTATAATGAATCAACAAAACATAATAAAAATAATAGGTAAAACTGATAATATAATTGCACAGCAAGCTGATGCATCTAGTGGAAGAACTTGGATCAGGTGAGAATGGCTTATAGCTAATAGGAAAGGGGATGACAATGATAAAGGAAAGAAAAAGCCACAGACCAACCATATCATAACAATTTTTATACATATAGGAATAAAAATGATATTTGTACAGTTATTAGATTGCAACTTCTCTGGTGTGGTGTAGCTGTGGACTGCTAGAATCTATTCATGGAGCTTCCATCTTTGGCATGGTGCAACTTCAACCATAGCCTCTTCTCATTTCATTATCACTGGCAGGTATATTATTAGTTTAGGGACAAGCTTATACAAGATATTACTTATTAAATCCATGGATGGCTCAATATCCTACCAATATTTCCCTCATTCATTGAAGCTGGGTATCAAGACATTAGATTATGTCCTTTATTCTTGCCATGATGTGCACTTCTTTTGCCCTGCTGAATTCTATTTACTTGTTGTTACATATATCATAGAGATGTAAATATATGCTAGTATTTTTTTCTTTCTGTCAGCTGCTTTGTACCAATTCTTGCAAGTTACTTGAAATGTCTCTACCCACTATGTGTGCCACATTACTCACTAGGAACCTTGTGTGATCATTGTAAATGTTCCAAACTGCCATGTTAAATAAACTATTACTCAAGCTTTTTCCTTATTTTATTGCTTTCTTGGAGCATTGCAGGACAACTCATGGCATTGAATTTCCAAATCCCATCAAGTCCTTACTGTGTTAGTTGTTTGTCTCAACAGACCAGCTCCTTGTGCTAGCTCCCTAGCTTTCCACCTTGGGCCCAGGGGCTGCAGCTATTCAGCCACAATACAACTGTTTCAGCTATTTTACACAGGGAAGAGAAGTATTCATAGATTTAATTTTTGAAACATGCACTCAAAGCATTTCAGCATCCCAATTGTGTACTAGCAAAGCTAGGGTCTTGGTCAAGCTGTTTGCTTTTCTGTTAAATATGAATTAGAAATAAATATCACAACTTGATATGGTAGGATTTGTTAACAATATTAATAAATAGTTAGAATGGAGGATGGAAGGGTAGTACTTGGCTCCCCAGCTGACATACTTTACACTATGTACATTCAGTGTGTTGTCATTGAACACAAACATTGCCACTTAAGTACTTTGCCATTGCTGCTACCATTTGGAAGACACTCAAGAGTGGCAAGAACAGCTGAAAGATAAGTAGAGGCAAGGGAAAAAAATGTGAAGTAATGTGAAGTTGTGAGGAAGCAGAACTTGTATTGGGTGAGATAGGTGGCAGAATAAGATGGCAGGTGAGACAAGCCTATGAGAGGAAATAAAGGGAAAGATAGTGCCAAATATGCAACACAGATTAGAAATAATGAGGCCAACATGCAACTAGTGATCAACACAAAGGATGTGAAATTCAAAGAGTAAATGCCAGGGAGATTGGGTTACCCTGATATGGTGAATTACCATGAGAAAAAGAATAACCAGATCAGATCATTCTTGAGGTGTGAGAATAGACTGAGAATGTGACCAGAGATTGCATTCAACACAAAGTCCAAGCAACAAGAAAAACAAGAAGTCTAGCATGTAAAATGGAAAGACATTAGATATGAAATCCAAAGAGGAAATACCAGGAGGATTTGCCTGAGATGGGAGACAAGGAGTAACTAATGAGCATTTAGTATTGTGGCATTTGTGTTCTCAATAAGTTAAACACATTTGACAACCAGAAGAAGACTGTATTAGGCCATTGTTTATGTCTACAGAAATAAGCAGCACTTGGACATAAATAAAACCTTCAATTGAGCACTTATATAAAAAGTCCTCCCCTTCCTCTTCCACCTTTGACTCCAACACCTGCCAATGACCCATGATCATCCAAACTTTGTATATACATATTTCAGTGAGTAAATTGATACATATAAGGTAGACAGTGGTGTCAATTATATAATCTAGTTTTTTTCATCAGGATATTATTAATAATAATCACTTGAAGCTTTTGTCCAGAGTTGAAAATAATGTAGTAATGTGGCTGGACATGGCTAATAAATGGACAGAGGCCATTGTATGGGTATTTCTGCACAACAATCACTCTAGCAGCACATTTCTTAAAGATGGTCATGTCATCCAATGTTTGCAATAGCACCATGGTGTATTTGAAAACACTTTCATGGAATGTTTAAGAAAACTAAAGGCTAGCAAGCAGAAAACAAGCAGAGAAAACTAACTTGATTGAGATGAATATGACTGTGATTGTTTAGTGCCTCTGTAATAGTTTTTTTGTGGAGTATCTGGCAAGTTATTTTATTCTGGAACCAACATCCACTTATCTTGGTCAAAGAGGAAATGCATGTTGGACCACACTGAAAAAATCATTGAAATTGCAATGGAGTGAAATGTTTATAACTTGCAGAAAATTAGATTGAATAGGAGTTGAGATGAATTTTCTGGTGACCCAGCCCTTAAGTTTATCAAGCTACAGGCCAGTAAGTACTTACTAGCTTTTGGAAGCTGGGATTGACTTATGATGGTAGGTTTCATTGATGGCTGCAATGTGACAAACTTTGACAGCTTTAGTGCTATCAGTGAGAAGGCAATGTCTATTGTTCAGGTCAGATGCATGCATGCATTGCTTTTGCTGGATCATTGTATTTGTAGCATATCTTTTATGCCTGTTTAGCATAGAATCATTGCTGGTAGTGTGGTCAGCATTGGCATCAGTGTTAGTATCTTCTTAAGTGAATGAAAAGCTCTTGGATCTGCATGCTTAGGGTAGATTTTTTTGCATTGAGAGAGGAGTAGATTTAGCAATTTGTTGTGAGATGAAATTGCTGAGATCTGGGTCACTAGTGCCATTGCTCACCATTCAATAATTTGTACTTATCCATACAATTTTTGGGCTCAGCTATTAATCAATACCAACATGGACTTGCTTTATTGACATTCAATTATTGTTAGTAGTGGGCTATCTCTTTCCTAGGAAAATAAAACACACCTATGACCACAATCTTCATCAATGTAATTACTTGGTTATTATCTGGAAGATGCTTCCAACAACATGCCATCACCACTGTCACTATCACTACCACTACCTCAATCTCCTCCCACTTTTAGCTTCTATCAATAATAAGCCTTAACTTGCAGACATGCACACATCAACCTAGCTGATCATGGACTTTAATCTTTTTTTTTGTCCACCCTTGTTCTTCTGTTGAGTTTACTACTATTGCTTGATCAGTTGCTCACTATGCTCATTGCATCCTTGTGACCCAACCTTTATTATCAAGCCTTTTCCCCTGTTGGAGCCACCTTTGCCATCCTCCATATAGAAAGCTGAGCAAGCATTGTAAGAATAGCAATTGAGATGGCAAGAATTCAGGAATAAAAAGTCACAACTTAAGCAGAAATGAGACTTTGGATATAAAATCTAAAGGAGGCCCTCTAGCAGGATTCAGAGGTGCATGAAGTCTATCCATCCTGTTGCAAATTGAGTTTTGGGGTGCCTAGGGTAAAATGGGAATCTTGTCTGGAAAAATGCAATGAGACAAGTAAAAAATGCAGAACTATATTGGAATGCACTTGAATGAGTGAAAAGAGAGACTCACAAAGTGAGGGTGTGTGCTGGACATGAATTCTGAGCAATAGGGATGGCAAAAAGTCATTTATATGAAACAGAAAGATGTTTGGATTAACTTAAGCCCACTTGGACTTGAACCAATGAAGGTGGAACTGAAAATGCTGTGAAACATACAATGAGATAAGAACAGATGAGCTGATCAGGACATGTCTAAATGGACAAAGTGGTTGGAGTTATCAAGCATGATGGTCTGGCAGAAGTTCCAGATGTATATAGTCTTGCTGAAGAAGCACCCACAAATGTTGCCCCACCTTGTTTAAACAAAATGGCTCACAGGTGTGACATTTTGCATAAATCAAATAATGGTCTCCAACTGTTTTCTTTTATTCTCCTCTTTGCCTGTTTTCACCATTTGTCCTATTTATTATCTGATAAGTTTACTTATCATGAATTATTTGTTCAAGATGAACCAGAGACACTGATACTCCTCCAATATCATTTCACAACAAACTACACTGTCAAAACTCAAACTGCCACTGGAGTATTCTACTAGCACTGCATTAACAAAAAAGCTGCCACTCAAAGTGACATAAGTGTGCAGCAATGCTAATCATCAGTGTCAATTGGAAGAACTCAGGTTG
This sequence comes from Tylopilus intermedius, assembly GCA_038091255.1. Classification (NCBI taxonomy): domain Eukaryota; kingdom Fungi; phylum Basidiomycota; class Agaricomycetes; order Boletales; family Boletaceae; genus Tylopilus; species Tylopilus intermedius. The sequence continues at coordinate 18,790 of JBBPOD010000031.1, read as the reverse complement.
GGTGAGAACAGATCCAATGGAGCCAGTAGGAGAAAGAAAGAAAAAGCCACAGACCAACTGATTATATACATGGGTATACTATTTCACCTACAGACTACTTTCTGTCCAGTTCTCTTTCCCAAAATTTACATTCAGCTATCAGAGACATCCATCTAATGCTGCAATCTGAAATGCACATCACTTTGACCTTGTCAACAAGCTTGGTAGATGTGAGTGCAATTTGCAACTGATTGCCCATAGGAGGATCATACTTAGTAGTGTTGGTCAACTTTGTATTTAACATGAGCTTGATTTATAATTGATCTAGATTCTATTGCAAAGAAGAACAAGAAACACTTCAGGTTCACACCTCCATGATCATGTTTGTCAATGTAAGTTGTCATTAAGAACATACTTCAATTTCTTTGTCAACTAAATCAAACTATTCTTCTCAGAAGAACACTAACATTTTTTGCATTGCAGATCTTACATAAATCTTTGTACCCATGCAAACCATCATTATGGCTGATTAGGAGCTCCTAGTGGGATGAATTTGTGTCAGGTACAATTTATATTATTTCATTATATTGGAACTGCTTTCTTCTTTTGCAGGGATTGGGTCCTTTCCTTTCCCAAAGAAACTCATGAGCACTGAATAGCCTCTAGGCTAGTCATTTATTGGCCATATCAGGCATTGTTTAGGTTCATCCTTCAATATGTTTTCTAACTTTTCTCCTTTTGTATGTTATTTCATTTTGTCCTCCTCGCTTTGACAAATTGTTCAAATCAGTTTCTTTCATAATACAAGTCTAGTCTTTCATGTCTTACTTGCTTGATATTTATTGTATTTTCTCAGGTGAGTCAGATGAAGAAACAGTAAGCATAGAGAACTTGGACTGAAGTCAATATCTTGTGTCAGGTACAGTGATAGCTACTACTATTCAGATACTGGACTGGTGAGTACTTGCCATTAATGATCATATGTAGCTGTGTCAGAGTCAAATCACTAGAATAATGAATCATGTGGGTTGTTATTGAAGACTTGGTAGTATTGCTCATGATGAGCAAATGATATCATTCAAATTATTAGAGCTTATATTAGCTGAGCTGCAGATTATGACCCTTATTACATAGTTTAAAATGATGTGTATTGCAATATGGCTCTTCTGAACTATGTCATATTTGTCTAACCCTGTATCATATACTCTTTTGAGACCACTTTCAAAATCCAGCCTCATTGGATGAGCTGCTTTATATGAAATATGCAATGATCAGGTGTACCAGTTTGGCTTATCACTTTCACAATGAATGTTGAAAAGTGCATGATGTCAAGTTTATATTTTCTAATAATATTGTTTGTGGCATGTGTATTGAGAATGGAAAAATTTGTCTGTCCCTTTGCTTCCTTTATTATGTCCACATATATCCTTCCAATTCTTCAGATTTGATCTTTTAAACCAAAAAGTGCCCTTGAAATTATTTAGGTTTGTATTCAAGATTATATAGAACAAATCACTTATTGCACCATCATAAATTGGGTTTGACATTTTGAGTTATTATGTTCAATTTTTTGGAAATGGTGACAAGGTAAACATTGTAGAAATTGTTATTGCAACACAGCAACAGAGATGGTATTTGGCCCATCCTTTTACAAATTTTAGAGGTCCTCAATGAGAGGTCCTTTAAGGTCCTATAATAGACTATCATAGTTAGACCTCCCTCCTCATGCCCTCCTCAATGTCCCTCTGCAAGGCTTACAAGTCCATATTTTAGCCTGATCCTGATATACCCATTCCATGTGGGATTTTTGCCAATGCACAAGTTGCTGGAACTCCAACCTTAGTTAATGCCCTATTCAGCAACTCTAGTGCCAACTACTTGGTTTTAAATCCTACACAACTCACCTCACTGCACCACATTATCAGCAACATGGCTAATATCTATCAGCTAATCTACCTGATTCCCACAGAGCTCCCTCCTGCCAGCTTTAACCCAAGGTCATTCTCCCCACATGTTCCCTGATGACACTTGTTATATCACCTCCCCTGTTCTCTTTGCCATCTATGCATGCAATGAATACAGGATATTATTCTCTATATAAAGACCTTGTCCAGGTGCTTCTAAGCATTGCAGCTCCATTTCCCACAGCACCCTCTCCTACCCTAGCTCTCCCTTCTGTCCCTCTCTCCTCCATTATCATCTATAGCTCCAGTAATAACCACTGGACCTTAGGCCTCAAGCAAGAGATCCTATGCAAGGATGATGAAGATGATGAGGACAGAGCTAAGGACATTGCAAGTGAGGTCACAAAGGGCATAGATGAGGACCTCCCACCTTGTCCAAGGAACCCCCTTGCAGGTAAAGAAGCCACACTTAGAGATAACCACTCCACCTCTTCTCCTCCTCTTGTCCCTCCCCTCACCTCCTACTCTGGGTCTGATGGAAACAATGTTAATAATAATATGCTCAACTCCAATGCAGGATAGGGAGATAATGATGATGTGGATGCCAGCACTAAGGACAGGAATGACAATGCATCTATTAGCAGCACTGGGTCCAAATGCCCAGTGCCCCATCCTTGCCTCTCCTTCAACCCCATTACTGTGAGGATATCTATGGTTGCTCAGTTCACCCCAATCCCCTTTGAAAAGTTCACTCTTCAAGCTGCTTACACTAGGCAGCTCATCTTGGCTGTTAACCAGCCTGTTCTATTTAAGGGATGGTTCACACTGGTCAAGGTACCCTGGGGTAAATTCTTCCAGCAAATTGCCCTAATCACAGTTGGAATAATATAGCAAGGACCACACCACTAGTTTCTGCTATATCAATGCACTTCAACTTTTCACTGAATGAAATGATAGCCACTATTAGGTATGATAGTGTCATTCATTTCTTGATCACTCTCTATGATAGACATCCTCACAGCCCCTTCCTTGCTCATTGGGTCCACTATCCAATTCTGAAATTGCTGCAAAGATGATAGCCTCACATATGTGTATGCATAAAAAACAGCTCCAAGGTTGTTTTTCCTAGCTGTGAGCACCTGCTTGTTTGCTGCTCAGGCCTAAGGATCATTCTCTGGCATGGTGGCTAATTGTGGGAATATTGAAGCCCATAACATTGATGATGCATATGAGCTGTCTTGACAGGTGCTTTATTGTGTGTATTGTGTGCATTGTGTTTTCACAGAATAAGGGTTACATGTATACTTCTTGTGGATGCTTTGATTCACTCTGGGTGTTACTTTTATCATCTCATGTTTCAGCTAGTTGGCTGGTATGCCATAAGCCATCTCTCCAGTGATTCTCCTTTTTCAAGAGATGTCACAAGATAATACCTAACTTTCTCAAACTTTGCCTGGGGGGTCTTTTATAAGCAAGTTAAATGCAACAAAATAAACAAAATTGGTGTTGACACCTTGAAGCTCTAGTGATTGATCATGCACTTTCAGAAATGCATAGAGCAATCAGCCTTGAAGGCTTATGAGGTATTCATGCATCTGCTCCAACCTTTGTAGTGCTGTTAAGCTTTATTACTAACAATACCATTATTCTGAGCCACATGCAACATTCATTCAGATTGGCCTGCAGTGAAATCATGGTATTGAGTTCTTTTTGAGGTATCATGAAACATTTGAAAATGTGCTTGGCATGCAGGACAACTTCAATCATGTTGAGAACATATGTGAACAGACTAACACTATTACAGTTGCAAAGTCCTTCTGGAGTCTTCACTGGTCTTTCAAGTATGCAATAAAATGGCTAGAATCTTTGACTTGTTCTTGAGTATTTTTTGCCTGGTTTCTTGGATACCTTATCTAAGATGTTGTTTCATTCAATCACCAAGATTTGCACATATTTCATAGCTAACAGTAGCAGCCTGATAATCTATTAACCAGATCCTTCATTGCCAAGAGGATCATCCATTTTTAGAGATCATATATGAAGTTAATTTTGTAACAAATGAAGAGTGCTCAACACTGAACAACTGATTAGTCTTGACCACAATCTCTTGGTTGCCTTTGCCATCCTAAGAAAGGCAAAGGTCCTATCATTAAACAGGAATCATAAACTAGTCGACAAGCCCATTCATGCCCTATGATATACATGCATGGCAGCAGTTGAGTAATACTTTCATCTGGGATGACTGGAAGAAGTGTAGTCAAAGTGCACCAAAAGTGTAGCAAAGACTTGTTAAAATGTGATCAAAGTGGGTTATATACAACTTGTAAACAATATTTGTACATATAGTCATAGAAGTTGAAATATATTACTTAAAGCAATCAGCTTTTCGCATTTGTGAATTATTATCTTTTAGCATTTCCAAGAATGCAGCATTGAGTATCAAAGGTTAGAGTATGCATTTTTGGGTTATGCTTGAGACTACTCACCTGGTTGGCTATTATTATCAAAGAGGATAATAGAAAGAATAAAGGGTTTGTAAAAGTATATTTTGACTATTTGTGTCACTATCAGATTGGAACTGCAAAGGTCCAGACCAACAAAATAGCCAATGAGCTCTTTGAACAGAAAAATATGAGGGATGAAGTCAGGCCAAAAGAGGATCTTATCACCATCAGGAACTCTCAAGCCCATGCTATTGGGAATATAGAATCACATGGCACATTTGAGAGAAGCATGAACAATAGCAGCACCCTCTTCTATGTGAACTGACAAGCAAGAACAGTCTCTCTCCTGACATGAGATTCATTGTTGACAGTGACCATAGGTCACTGGTGTGTGGAATTGAAAGATAGTCAATATTCTGTGTTTCCTGTTGATGCTCAAAGATTCAATGAGGCCAATCCTATCTATGTATCTGTTTGCATGTGCTTTCTGATGCAATAATGCTAAAGTGTTGCTGATAAAACAATAGAATTAATAGGGCCAAATTTGATAAAAGAGCATTTTGGTGAATGGAATTGTATTGGTGATTGGGTCATCATTGTTGACTTAAAAGTATTGTAGGATCAAGAAAGTCTGCTGGATTATCTAGGGAACATAATGAAGCATTTGACATAGGAGTTCCTTCTTCATCTGTATTGTCAGTAAGGAATCTGGACTTACAAGTGGATTTGTTTATCTTTTTATATAACATCTGTTTCAAGCTTGCACCTTCACAAACTGCTTGAACACAGTCTTCCTCATAGTGAGTTGTCCTAAATGGAATTACCAAAAATGTATTGGGGAAATAACTTGGCAAGAGGCAAGGCACTGGTGTGGGAAGGTTTGAGATCTGCCACTTCATGTTAGAAGGTGCAGAGTTTATTTATAAAGGTGAATAAGGGTTGTAAGCATCAGAAGAGTGTGTGTTAATGTAATGTAATCTTTTTTAGTTTTCATAATATCAGAAAGTGATGTAATGGTATACAACAGGTCTGCCATCTTAAACCCAAACAACCAGTCCTTGCTAAAACTCTTCCTTGTACAATGAGAGGGCTGTGCCATGCAAAGACATATCAGATCACAATGATACTAGTATAACAGTTATTTGAAATGAAGTCAAGCAGAGATCTGAGAAATGAATATACATACCTTAGAAAGAGCTGATAGGATACATGTGAAATTTGATGCAAGAACATTCTATACTGACACAGATAGGATGAGACTGAGGATAATGTTAGCTTTTGCAGTACAAGTGCAATATACTGTCTTGACACTGTTGCTAGCTTTGTTGACATGGTTCAACTGCTTCATATTTCAGACAATGACATGAAGATTGCCAATGACAGCATAGTGTCAAGAGCAATCTTGTCATTGTTACATTTACAGTCTGTAACATTGAAATAAAGATGGAGTGTGTGTTTTATTTTTATGTGATAGATGTTAAAAGCTATAGGGCAACATTGTGAAATCAACACTTAATAAAAGGTAACCGAGACAAATGTTGATGGCTTACTCAGAATCTACCATAAGGGAACAGTAGGTTGGCATGCAGAGCCAAGATCTTGAACATGTCTAGAGTAAAAAGAATGTCCTTGACATAGAGTTTTCCATATAAAGTAGAGAGGCTCATTGGATGATCTGCCCAAGATGGGAGGATCTAATGGGAAAGTGGCAGGAGTCAAAACTGTCATTCAATTATTGCACTTCTTCCAAACTCCTTTTTGTAAGTGTTTGTGTGTGTGTTTGCATCATGGCTATTTTGCAACATGAATAGGGTGATCCAATAAACAGTCACTGGGTGTAAAGTAATATGAATAGCCAAGGGATGCAACTAGAGTCATGAACAATAGTAATGCTAATTACACTGGGTGTCAATCAATATGACAATATGGCTTCATAATGAAACAGTTACAACCATAACCATGAAAGACTGTGAACAATAGTAGTGAGTGCATGGTATGAAAAATGCACATACAGTATATGTCTGCAGGAAGTGCATATAAGTGAACAACATAGACAAGAGAAGGCATGGATGTGAACTTGAAGCATAGACATAGTAAAAGAAATATAAAAAAGACAGGCAAGGAGTGCAACATGAATGAGAATAGAAGATCAACACAACAAGGTTAATGGAGCATGTAACTAGGAATGAGGAAGGCATGAAATGAACAAAAGACCCAATATGGAACCTTTGAGCTCCAGAAATATTTCTTTTCTCAAGGATGAGTTCAATTGTTACCACTATGCATTGGTTGCACAACATGTCCAAGTCTGGTAAGCATTGCTAGCTGTGTGGGTACAAGCTCTAGCCCCACATTTTTACAAGGTTGTCTTGCCAAACCAATCAGTAGCAGAGAGTTCAAGTCATCTCATATTTCTTCAAAACCACTTCAGTCCTAGGTAGCTATTCTCTATATGAGCACATCAGCCAACATCAACACTGCTGCTCTTATCTAGCTAAGGTGCAAGAAGCTCACTATATCAGCAAATCCAAAGGATGCTGGACAGTACTGGACAGTAGTTATGCCATGTGAGGATTCAACTTGACAGCACTATGACAACATTATAACAGACTATGATGGCACTAAATACTGTCTAGACCATGAGGCTATTACAAATATAGACCATTGGATATATATATATAACTAATCCTTATTATACTAATCCTCAATTATTCTGAAATCTTCAACATCCTATGGAGGCAAGACTTTATTTGGCAAAGATTGCCTGCCAATGTGTCATAGTCCCTTACTAACAGGTTGCTCATTCTGCCAGGTACGCAATCAATAGAGCACAAATAATTGTTTAACTCCTACATAGTATTGTACATAGTATTTTTGCTACACACATCCAATGCCTCAAATAAGCCTCTATTTCTGTCTCAGAAGTAGAGCTTTTAGAGTTCTTCTTTTCATGCTGAATAATAGTTACTTTCTTGTTGTGAGTGAATCAAGAGGTCTAAAATGGTATGAGCAAAAAAGAACCTCAGGTCAGCTAGTCATTTGATTTATAGAACTGACATGTCTATTGGAAGTGTGCATGATGATGCACTTGTGCCCACCCAGTTCATGCTCCCACAGTTGCCCCATCCAAGTTTTGAATAACTAATGGTGCAGCATTATTATTGGCCATGAGGTTTTTTGGTCCCTTGTGACCAGCAGTGCTGTACCATCTCTTGCACCAAACATGGTGCACAAATAATGAAAACCTGAATAACAGAAAGTCAAAACAAAAGTGATAGATAGCACACTCACTATCACTGTGAAATCTGTTAGTAGGGCAGCTGTGTCCATCACTCATATCAAGGATGTAGAGGAGAAGGAGTTTGTCAATGAATCTGTTGTTGTGGTGGAAGTCCTAGGTTGGTCATTCTGGGATGCAGACCTGACATTTCCTATAGATAGGTCTTTGGCCAATTAGTTTTAATTACCTATTTAGATGAAGTAGCTGTGAGTGCATTAGCAGCAGCATGATTCTAAAGGTGGCACATCTAGGCACACCTGAACCCTGAGCTAGTGCTGGAGGGAAATAGATACTGGGCAATGTGGATTGGTAGTTCATTGTGTTAATCCATACAAGCATTCCAGATGAGTGTTCCAGTTTAACAAATGCACAAATTATTCCAAGTAGCTACCCACATCTGCATATAAACTGTCTTCTGTCAAACCATCTTATTATTCCAGTGGTTACAACATTATCTGATACCACTGCACATCAACCACCAGTGTGATTGTCTTTCACCATCCACTGGCAAGTATCTGCATATAAGTTGTGTCCTGTCAAACTATGCTATTATTTCAGATGTTACTATATTATTTAATTGTACTGCACACCCAGCAGTTATTCAATCATTTGAGACCTGGAGTGGGCAGGTATCTCTATTCAATGGTACTATTCAGAATCATATATTTTATAGATTTAAATACAATCTGAGTATAATATTGTATGGCTCAATCAATCAATCTAATGGATGAAAACTTAGAGGAATAGCTCAAAAAACAGATATTGCATTATCTCAGAGAGTAGATACAAAAAGAAGACTATGTGATGATAACAACCAGAACATTTCATAAACTAAAACAAGTCAAATGAACAATGAAATGGAACTTTTACATAGGCTCATTTGTCCTCACCACCAGAAATCCCCTTTTCCAATACAAGCCTTTAAGTTTTAAGCTGCTCAATTGTATACTGGAGCTTTAAATGAAGCAAGATTCTTATCTTCATTGACCTCTTATCTTTTGTTCATGATGTTCCTGCTCCAAGCATAACTCATGCTCATGTTGGTTAGTACACCAAGACTTTTCCTTGGTTTGCCAAAAATTGAGCTGATATCAAGTCCATTTAACTATCTTTTTTGATCCTCAGTGAATGGAATGAGGATGGTTCCTTCAATCCATCTACAACTATGCATTCACCTGGATGCATTATTAGGAGCTGCAATGTACAATGGCCACTGTCCTGAGAAGTATGTGCTCTCACATGGCTTTCTGGGTAAGTTCCTGCCCATGTATGATCTTTGGATGACCACTGACTTCAGTCCCTTCTCAAGTTCTGCTCAGTCAGATATTTTCATTCATCAAGTTGGCTCAAGCAAAACTTGTATACAAGGCCATGCTCAAAAGTCACCACTGGTGATTGACATTGCCCTGAAGCAGTTTCTCTCTGTCCTTGCCAGCTTCTGCATTGTTCTGCTTCAGGAAAATGCTATTCTCTATTCATGATATCCTTCTTTAGCTTCCTGTCTTCCAGTTCACCCATTTAACATCTCACAATTTTATGCCTTTGCCAGCCATCATTGCAGCAGGTGGCAAGTGCTGAAGAAACTTCCTGCCTTGCCTTTTAGAACCTACCACAGCACCTTATTGCAAGCCTGCAAGGAGTTGTCACCAACTTGTCCCTGGAGCAGCAAGCATAGTGAGCCAAGAATATGGCTTTTGTCTTGAGGTGTGGCAGCATGTTGCAACATAGAACATGCTGCTTGCTTAGCTTGTCCAAGGGCCCAAGGGCCAGACTCAGAGAGGCACAAGCAAGAGTGTATTATAAGATATGTGCAATGTCAACATACTCTCCACTCATCTGCTTGTCACTTACAGTTATCATGTCAGGAATGGGTCATGTGACATTTGAATAATTCAACATGATGCAAACACAGCAAAACACCACCACCTTTACCACTTTCTTCATCATGAAATCCCTTTCCAATGATCAAATCCATCACATTATCACTTTCTTGGAAGCTGGACAATCAACCCATCAGATTGCTGTTTCTACTGGCTTTAGTATCACTCATATTCATCATACCAAACACTATCCTAACCTTCCCAAATCCTCTGGTGATCATCCATCCATTATTTTCCCTACCAATATGCAACATGCTATCTGACTCATTGGTACTGGAAAGGCTGAAAATGCTGTCCAGGTTACCAAGACTCTTCAGGATGTCAAGAACCATTCCATCTTTCCCAAACCATTTGCCAGCACTTGAAAAAGGCTGGTATGAAAGCTGTGGTCAAGCAAAAATACACTCTTCTGTCCAAGTGCAATAGGACAGCTAGACTGGATTTTGCTTTGAGCATCATTACCAGGTCAGATCCTGCATGAAGTCTTGGAGATCCAGTATGGACCCCACTTCTCTGCTGTCTTCCTTTCCTTTGCACATCATTGCTGCTTATTGAACTGGGTAATGCAGAGTGCATCATTGTCATTGCTGTCCTCTGCCATGCATTCACTGGACCAACTATTGATGTTGATGATGTTGGACATGTTGGTTTAGGATGAAGAAGCATGGACAAGACTCCATGGACTTGATATGTTCCAACTCCACAATCAATAAAGTTTCAAACTCGAAATTTCCCACTGTTCATTGTTCCTCACTAAAGGTTTTCAGAGGTTTCAGGCCTAAGGGGGAACACTGTTATATCTGACAACTTCATTAAGACCAACTCCACTGGGAGCATTCTCACATAGGACTTTATTTTGGACCTCACTGAGGCATTTCTCCAAGGAGCCACCATCACAGTATCAAGAACATTTGACCACATTGAGCTGTCATAACAATTGCTCACATGCTGCTCAATGAATTCCAAGGCTTTAGGAATCCCAAAATTTCCAGTTTGTCCAATGAGGCTAGAAGTACTGCAATATCCACTGGCATGTTTGACAAGTTAATAGACTAGGCATGTTTCCCCACAAATTCCTGTAGCACTAATGATAAAACCCATTGTACCAGGTTAAGAGATACTAATGAGCTCTGAATGTCACCCCTGCCTTTCTCACTGATGTATTATAGCCATATCCATTCTATTGAGTGAAAGAGTGGTGAGATACAATGGGGCAATCTCCATCCCTGGAATCAAAGCTTTGTTCTCACTTGCTGAGATTGGGGAAGTGGCTTACCATTGACCCCACTTGCCTGCTGTCAGCCTGTGACATGTCCATCTAACCATAGAAACCTCTGATGTATATTGAAGGTTTTTTATCTGAAATACCAGGTTAATTTGTTTAAAATTTGGTGTATTTCCAAGTATGATTGCTAAATCTTAATATTCACACACAGTTCATAGCAGTTATATAGTTAGAAGCCTGACCAATAGTACTAGAGTCAGGGACTAGTACCACTGTAAGAGAATCACCCTGAAAAAATCAAGGCACTCCTTGAAGTTATCACCTCTGAAGGCCTTCATAAGGTGCTTTCTAAAGAGGGACATCCCAGATATGTCTACAAGGAGGTTATCAAATACCTCAATGAGATGTACTACTGCCAATAGGTGGAATATGGATGTGGCCCACTGGCAGGTGGTTTCAATAACCATAGAATTAAGCCAGGACAGTTCAATGCCTGCTTGATTGACTGCTTAAGGATAGCAATCACTCAGGAGGTGAAGAGAAATTCCTCTGTTGACTTTAACAGCAGCACTGCTGAAGTGCCTGTTGAGAGTGAGCACAGGCTTCTCAGGCAACCCCTGGAAACTCCCCAATACCCTAAGAATAGGAATGGAAGACATCCTAAGGGGCTAGCCCTCAACATGCCCAACCGCCTGTGATACCTATCCAGACATAACTCAAACACTATTCACCATTTATGTGAGCAAGATCAAGGCAAAGAGATAAATCGCCAGCATACCCAAGGTCAAGCAGCACCAGCCACTGAAGAAAATATCATTGCTCTTGCAACCACAACTATCATTGGAAAGCATGTAGCAACATGCTCCCCTGATAAATATACAAGATGCCCAAATAACCAACAGAAAATATCACAGATATGGACAAAGTAAGGGTAACATCTCATACAATGATAGTATGTCCAACCAACTACTGCAGCATAAACACTCTTGAGAATGTTGAAATCACAGTAGTCTAAATATACTGATCATGTTGTAGATCAACCCTTTGATTAAAAAAAGTTGCATGTCCTAAGTTTATTATACCTCTATGATGATCAGTCACCATGTGCTGTGCATGACATCATTGATGATTAATCCAGCTTCATGAAACATCATAGAATATTACAGTAGAAATATGAACAATCTCTGTAGTATATAATATAAGTTGATTTCTTGCCCTTAGCACAATCTAAGTGCTCATGACCTTATTCAGGTTGGAATCCATTACTTCCAGGATTATACAGATCTTAACTCCAGTTTAATTAGCTCTACTCTCATCGTCTACTTTCAATAATATATATTACTGAAGTAAGTTTTTCCACTTCACCTGCACTATTGCTGTCAATATACTCAAGGACCCAATATATTTCAATAAAGAATTGGTGTGGACATGAACTCCCTACCAGCATTGTGATGGAGCCCAAAGTGTCATCAAGAAGGTTGTGACACCACTGATAGTTGTAACAGGCCCAACATATTTGTCATTAATGAAGATTCATCTTTGGGGCATTTCACAAGTCAAGAGTAGTGCTGCAGAATAGTGCCATGACAAAATAAAGGACAGTTGGTTGGCAATATATGAGATGGTGGAGCAAGGGGATGAAAAATATTAGGTTCATGGAAGACATTTTGAATGGCCTTGTGACAAGGCCAGTCTTGTCTTTTGACCCTTTGCTATTAATCAGTGTGTAAACTGATACTTATCTGGAAAAAGTTACTATGAAGTGCTGTGCATATAAGAGCTGCCATAAAGCCTGCAAAATGAAGTGCAAAGAGAATCAGAAGTGGACTAGTAGCATGATACAGCCAGGCAAGCCAACAGAGTAGTATTCATTAGCATTAGATACTATGGTTAAAATGGAGATCCTTTTATGATATATGATAACCTGGCATGGCCTGAGTGCAAGTGAATCCAGCAACAAAAACAAAGTTATGAGAATGAGGCAGAGAGGGCAAGTGTTGCATGTTGTGCCACTGTCATGTGCCTGTCATTACCTTGGCAACATTGTGTTGCTCAGTCCACCCAAGAATCCTCCCCACTGAAGCAGAGTAAAGTCCTTGGCCATCTCTAAGAGCTTTTGTATATATAGGCTATGGATAACACAAGCTGTTGTAACTCAATAAACACATCAAATGCTCATAGTTGCCCTAGCTGAAGAGCCATGTCAAAACACTCACTGACATGTCAACAAGAAAGAACAGACTTGTCAGCCTCCACTAAAGCACCCATCTGAAATAGCACTGACCTGATAACATCCTATGATAGATTCTCTCTCAACAGCATAATGAGACAACAAAAGTACATCAATTGAGCCAGAATTGGTGTCATGTCCTAGGCACTCTCAAGAGGAATGAACCATCAAAATAGAAGGCTTTCACCCAAAGGCAGCACTCAACGGGATTTTCCCATTTCACATAGTACTGTACCTTTACAAGGGACCAACAAAAATAGTGATATACCCAGAGAGCATTGGCCTGGATCAACTCTGTGGCCTGAATTGACATGTCCTTTTTAGGAAAGGAATCAAGCTATCCAAACATTCCTCCTGGGCCAAGTTGGGAGTATACTGTATACTTGAACTTCATCTTGAATTCATGTCCAAGTGCATGTTCTGATCAGCAGGTCTGGTAACAGTGTCTTCAGGCTTGCCATGAATTCATGCAATCATCACAAAGTTGTTCAAAAGCATTTTTCTGTGCTGCCATTTGTCTGAAAGTGCTGTCTGAGTGATAGGCATTGACAAGCTTACAAATATCTGGAGGGTGGGATAGTGTTTCTTGCACCACATCCTTATGAGTGTTGCATGGCTAGATAGGTTGTCCAACCTGATGTAGTTTTGGACTTGCTTCAGTGCCTGCTTATTGATGTTCATGTAGCACGTGTCATATACTGTCCTAACTCTGACCCTCTGGAACTATCTCCAGTTCCCTCACCTTGAACTCCAATGTATTCTTGCTTGGGAGTTCACCTCCAACCTCTGGACTTCCGCTATATTACACTTTTGTAACCTTTTGACTCACTTACATTTCCTCCGTTTCCCCATTTGTACTAGATCTGCTTTCTAATTATCTCCAAACCTGTGTAGCACAGCCCTGGCTATGTTTCCCTTTGTATTCGTCTTACTCAGCTCTGTTCTGCATTTACCAATCACTTACTAATGCAATGAACTCTGTTAGTAATCCTATACAACTCTGTAGTATATATAGTGTAGAATTCATGTATCTAGCTTTAGCTTCGTTATTGACTTGACAAATCCTCTTGACCTTCAAACGTCTCCAACCCTCCTATCTCTGGCCTTTGTGACCTAGCAAGGGGGCAGCACACAAGCTGAACCTGAAGTCCCATTATGTCTGCAACTCTGGAGTTCCGGAGTTCGATCAGGAGGATTATATGGTCTTAACAGCATGCCACCATTGCCACCATTGCTGGTGGGGGGGCAGCCATCATCTGAGCCGGCAGGCATCTCCAAATTGCCCAAAGAGTCATGGCAAGAAAGTGCACAAAGGCCTTAAATATGGCTTCATTGATGTTAGCAGGTGTATCCATTCAAAATTACTAATACATGATGGCACCTGTAAAAGACATGAGGTATGTGCCCAATCTGTAGGGCGAGTAAGGGACTTGGTGATGATATTACCTGGATTAAGCCTTTAAGCTTAGTACAGTGGGTTGATGCTGCACTGCCCACTGCCAGTGCCAACCCCCTGATATTGGTTGGTGCTTTACATGTATTGCTCACTGGGCTGACTTCTAGTGCTGTGACTCAGGTGAGCTGGAAAGAAAACTACTGGAAGGGGTGGGAGAATGCCAACCTGTCAAATGCCTTTGCTAGTTGAAGGACTTGCGAAGTACATTGTGAAGAACATGGGAGGTAGAATTGGAGTGGTCATTTGGGCCACACACAGGTCCAGTAAAAGTGTCCATGTTTCCTATATATGGAGTGGCTGCTGACTAAGGAGGTTGGAAAGGCTTGGACAGAAGCTCACCATCTCCTCTTGTGACTGGGCCAACCAATCCACCTGCCATGGGATTCTGGGTCTGAGATTGATGACCTCAGGTGGGTTATAAGAGAGAGCCTGGCAGGCAGGTGTGGAATGTCATCATTAGTGTTTTTCCAGCTCAGCTTGGTCTAAAAGCTGGGGCATTTATGCACACCCAATATTATAGAATGAACTAGACCATTGGATGCTCCTGAAATACAGGCTCTCAATAAGTATGCCATTTCATTGTTCTCATAGCCTCCTTATCCTTTTCATGCCATCATTTTCTTCCTCTGTCACAAGGCAGGAGCAGGCATGTTACCAACTCTTCCTCATTATATCACCCCCATCACATTGTTCTTGTCATGACATCATTGCAAGGTGCATCAGGACCAAGGAGTGGAAATGAGTACACTATCCTGGTTAATTTCTTCATTATTATTGCAAAGTGGGTAAGGACAAAGGTGGGTGAGGATATGGGACTTGGATTGTTGCTGCTTCTGTGTTGTTGCTGCTGTGTTGTTAACATGACAAACTAGTGCCAGGTCTCATGGTTTTTGACTCTCTAACAAATGGCATCTCTTCCATGCAGCCCAATTTGACAGGACTTGCAATCCAATGACTTGGGTAGAAAAGCATGCAGCATCACCAATGGGGGTAAGAAGGTGGATGAGGATGCCAATCACCTAACAATAAATGGGTGTCCAACAACCAGGAACACCACCCCCAGCACCAAACAAGTGTGTTTGCTCCATCCATGACACAGCTGAATCTGGAAATAAGTGTGGCATCAAATTGAACAGGTGATGTTGAGTTAAGCCTTGAGCCTGTTCATAATTTTGAGACAATGGCAACTCCAGCATGCTCACATTGCTTGGACATGGTTCTCATCCAGTCAACATCCCAGTAACAAAAATGACAAAATGCCTTGGTGTTCTTCCTGTCATTTGGTTGCATAGTGCAGAGGATAGTCTCTTCCCCAGCAATAGCAGCTTTGGTCTGTTACATGGAGAATGTAGTTATGTATCATATTGTGGTGAATTTCAGTTGGACAGTCAAGTCTGGAGCTGTGGTATGGACTGTCATCATCCTCTTCCTTGAAGAGCATTATGATTATGTTGTAGGTACATTCATCATTCTTATCTCCTTCACCCTTGATAACAAAGTTCAATATATATAGTTGACAGTCTGGCTGAGGATCTGCTGGCTATATATATAGGGACATTGGTTCAGTCAAGATTAGTATCTGTAGACTGCTAATGATTCCCTCTCTTCACAGTGATTGTTTGCATCATTTACCATGGAGGCAATATGTCAAGAACTATTCTCAACAGATAAACCACAGTTATAAGCTGTTGATGTTCACAATAGAAGTATTATTATGGACAATATAACTGAGTTCCACTGGCAACCTCATGCCTTTTGAGAAGAGTTCAATGCAGTTGACTTGTCAAACATTTCAATCTTGCATGTGTTCATTATGAGATCACCTCCAACAACAGATCAGGACCTGTGATGTGGCCCTGGTATCAGCAAGATTGACTTTTGAATAACCATGATGTGGAGTTAGGTGTTCATCAACCTCTGTTGCTATTTCTTAAGCTCTAACTTACCTTCCATCAGCCAGGGATATCATGCAATGAATTTTGTATGAGGCATGTGATTGGGAAAAGGGTGGGTGCAACAAGGATGAATTGAGGACTACAAACTGTTGCTGACAAAAAGCTAGTGAATAGTATGAATGAAAGAACAAATAGAAAGAATGTGAGCCACTAGGCTTTTCATACATAGGCTATAAAAATGCTTTGGCTCACCTATTCTCCTACTCAATGGATGAGTTAGATGATGTAGCAGCATGTTTCTGTGTGAACAGCCAAGTGTGCCATGTCTGACAGTGAGTCACTCAACTAGCATGTGACCATGGATGGCACATGAGGTTTCACACTCTTATGTTCATTGCAGATAAGTGATGCAAGTAGACACAACACCTGCCAAGCTGAGGTAAGGCTGTAGCGTGACAGCCAGCGTTTTTTGCATTGCATGGTCTGTGTGTTTCATTTGAGAAACTGCTGTTATCGCAGTAGCCCCTGGCATTTGAAGGCAAAGTGGGTGATGCAGCTGTAAGTTTGCATGTGATAGGTTGCTTCAAATCACACAGGTGCTACATGTAGCTGAGTCATGTTAGTCAAAACACAAAAATGCTCTCAAACATCTTGTACTGTGCAATTTTCTATGCCATCACTTTCTGCATTTCTTGGTCTGGGAGCTGTAAATGAGAATGACAGTGTTCTTCTGCCTGAAGAAGGTTCAAATCCTGTGTGACATTATGAAATGAGGTTGTTTGTCTGCTATGATTGACTTTGGAGAAGGGGAAGTGCATGTTATATAATACATTGTGTGGTGCTTGCTTTCATTATTGGTCCTACTATGGGCAGAGAGGCCAGGCAGTGAATATGACCAGATTTCAGTTCTCTTAGCTAATAAGTAGCAACTAACACATCCTGGTCTTCATTGCCTAGTGTCACCCTTTCCAAGAGTGCAGCTATGATTATGTAAGAGCAGTGAAGGCTAGTGATTAAGTGGATGGTTGGAATTTGAGATTACTCCAGGGTCTGCTAAATTGAGCTCATCAGATTTGGGTTCCAGGCCAAAGGCTTTTTGAGGGCTGATGTGCTGAATATCTTCTTGGCAACAAAATGCCAGTGCTCCTTTATCATAGATGGCTCTCAAAGCACATTATAGAGGCAAAGAACTCTTCCAACACTTTTCCAATTTAAGCATGTGCCAGATCCCATGGTGCAATACTAGCTTTTCAGGTTTGTTGATAAAGCTTGGTATTTAAATTAAATTAGTTTTGATCAGACTTGCAAATACAGTAAAATGAACAAAATTGATGATGACACTTTAAAGCTCCAGAGATTGATCATGCACTTTAAAAAATGCAAATGTCATTCTCAAGGTGTTTTATGAATGCATTGTCAATCATATTACATATCTTATTTGTAATACCACCATTAAGGATGGGGTGATGGTTTTGTTTTGTTTTCCTGGGAAAGAGATAGCTCACTACTGACAGCCACTGTTCAAACAGCAATAATTAGATTGTTAGTGAAGTATGTCCATGTGTGGATAAGTACAAATTGTCAAATGGTGACCAATGGCACTAGTGACCCAGATATCAACAATTTCATCTCACAATAAATGGCTGAATCTACCCCCTTCCTCCATGGAAAAAATCTGTCCTGAGCATGCAGATCCAAGACCTTTCCATTTACTTGAGAGAAGACACTAACAAAGGCTTTGATAAGTCAAGTCATTATCTTCCAATTATCACACTGATGCCAATGCTGACCACACCACCAGCAATAATTCTATGCTGAACAGGCATAAAGGATATGCTACAAAAACAATGACCTAGCAAAAGCAAAGCATGCATCTGACCTGAACAATAGACATTGCCTCCTGACTAGCAGCACTGAAGCTGTCAAAATCTGTCCCATTACAGCCATTAATAAAACCTACCATTGTAAGTCAATCCCTGCTTCCAGAAGCTTTAATTACTGGCCTGTAGCTGGGTAGACTTTATGCATGGGAACTGAGTCACTAGAAAATTCCTATTTCAATCTAATTTTCTACAAGTTCTAAACATTTCACTCCCTTGCAATCTCAATGATTTTTTCAATGCAGGCTAAGTGTTGGTTCCAAAATACAAGAACTGGGAGATGCTCCGCAAAAGAACTATTACAAAGGCACTAAACAATCACAGTCATATTCATTTCAATCAGGTTAGTTTTTTCTGCTTGCTAACCTTTAGTTTTCTAAATATTCTACAATAGTTTTTTCAAATACATCATGGTGCTATTGCAAACACTAGATGTGACCATGTTAAAGAAATGTGCTGCTAGAGTGATTGTTGTATGCAACAGGATGGATGGACTTCATGCACCTCTAAATCCTGCTAGAGGGCCTCCTTTAGATTTTATATCCAAAGTCTCATTTCTGCTTAAGTTGTGACTTTTTATTCCTGAATTCTTGCCATCTCAATTGCTATTCTTACAA
>JBBPOD010000030.1:0-44363 GCA_038091255.1 Tylopilus intermedius | reverse complement strand
TTCTTTTACAACGGCTCTTCTTCTTTAGCTGCTACCTTCCCGGACGTCTTTACAGGCGAAGTACCGCAGGTGACCGTTTGTCTGGCAGCGACTGCGGTACCTATTACTTCGTTTTCTATCGTCGCGGGTCTACTAATACTTCTTTTGACAGTTACGAGCCGCTATCGACGAATATACCGCAACCGGCGTCCGGGAGGATCGCAAATTCGAGTACCAGGGGTACTCGAAGATTTATGCCCAGTTTTATTCTATGCAGCTCGCAATTGATGAAGATCCGAAACACGAGGCAAAAACACGAGAACTGAGGGTTACATGGGCGAACTCGGCCGAGTAGGTTCCACAAGATATCACTACCAATCTAACTAACGATGTGCTTCTATAGCGTGCCTGCGAACGACCCCAGTAATATCATTGCCTTCGAGGACGATTTTCAGCCAATCCTGGATTGATTTGGCTCTCCGCTATGTGGTGTTCTATTTAGTGGCCGTTTCATTATGTTCCTGTTGCTGACGTGGTGTTCCTGTTTCATTTCCGTATTCGGTTGTGCTGTAATTAGTCCATAGTATAATATCACTTACTGTGGCATTTACCTGACAAGTCCTTACAACTCTGTCGAGAAGGAGCCTGCAGGACTGTATGGTCTGTCAAGGTATATAATCTAGTGGTGATTCACTCTGACTTCAATGTCCACAGGACTTAGACAGATTTGTGGAGGACTGCAATACTAGGTACCTCTCTTTGAAGTCTGTGATACTGTATATTTTTCTACAGTTCTGTACAGACTATGGCTGGTTTGCTGATGTTCCCATATCTGTACTTCACGACGGGAACCAGCGAGAATATCGTGGATACAGTGCGGGGGATAATGCCCATGGGTCGGAAGGATTGGCGTCCAAGTCGATATCAGTCTTGGTAAAAGTCTTGCCGCTACTTGTTTGGCCACAGGCGAAGATGATACATCGAAGCCTTCGAGAAGGCGCGAACTGAGGGGCTGGGCGGTGCTTGTAAAGAGCACATGTTGTGTGGTAAGAATGGACCTGGTCAACGGTGAAGACGTGTTTTTTGCCGGGCGTAGGAGAGGCAAGGGCAGGAGGTGTGGCGTCGACGGAGACGGAGGTGGACGGTGTTGCGTGAATGACAGTCCTTCTGAAAACGAGCGGGAATGAACGCGACGTCGGCTGGCGTCGTGGGCCGAATGGGTAGTGCTGTGGATGAATGAGTACCACTACGGGAGCAGCAAGGAGGTGGACTCGCCCACTAGTACTTGCACAGAGGTCGGAGCGCCTGACGACGACGACGACGGCGATGAAGAATGGAGCACCGGCATCAGTGGGTGGGAGTTGCCGACGGGGGTGCCTAACCATAACGGCGCTCAGGATCGATGACTGGTCGGATGAGTCCTCGCTCCGGGACACGCTCGCGCACGGTCCTGGTCACGGGACACGATCGGATCGCTCGCCCCCTCGACTTTGCTCATCGTATGTTCAATGCTGCCCGCGCCGGAAACACCGATCTCACACGGATCGCACCCAGGCAACACCCTCCTCATGTCTACGTGGGGCACAACGACCTGACAAACGCCCTCCTCGCGCGAAGGGTGATCCAAACCGTCTCAACGACGGTGGTCAGTCCATCGTCGCAGGCGCCAATCCCAGACGCCAACTTGAATCCCAGACTCGGATCGCCCACCGCGATCGAGACGGCACACATGTTTGGTCGCAAGGATTTGATGGAGGCGTTGGGCGCGGAAGAGAGTGATGTGGGGCCGCATGTACCGACGCTGCCCAGCGCACTCGCACCACCGTCGCGATTGCTAGACACGTAGAAACGATAGCCTCGAATTGATGATAGTCATGTACATAATTTTGTCATCCTCTCATGCATGACACGCAGCATGTACAATTACTACATTGTTGGCTCGTGCATTCGTCATCTACACCGCACCCCTTAAACACTCCTTGGCCAACGCCAGCTCGCATCCACTTCCCGCCACCTTCCGACGCACCGATCCGACATGGGGTCCCCTACTCTCGCGACTGCCCACCGCCTCGGACTCGTCGCCACTGAAACCCACGCAGTGAGCGTCTTTCGCGGTATCGACGCAATCTCACACAGCACCGGGTAGAATCAACTGGTCCCCATCAGTCTGGACAGTCCAAGCATTAAGAAAAATTACATGCCTGGTGGCGACGTTGCCATCCGCCGATGACGCATCAGAGGACGCACGCAGCCCAGAGCGTTCCGAGCCACAGTCGTTGATCCAATAGCTTGAGCAACACGCAGAGTAGCTCGTCCTTACGTACTCTATGTAGATCCAATTCATCGACCAGTCCTCCAACAAACTCTCGCACTCACTTGGGGAAAGGTAGCTACCTTGAAGGGCCTCGTCCGCGATACACTCCCACCATCGCTATTTTGCATCGATCCAGCAGCAACGGCAAATACAGCGCAGCGATCCCCCTCCTGGTCTGCAATTGAGCGTGGAAACGTTAACCTAACACACGACAGCGATCAAAAAGACTAGCACGCACCACTCGTCACGTTGGAATAAATCAAGAACAGCAGGTGGAAACACAAATATGAAAAGCGTTCCCTCGGAACGACCTCTTCCGGCGCGGTGCTCCAAACAACCTCCGAAGTCGAGCCGCCCAAACTCTTCGCGCGAGTTACTAGTATCCGACGAGTCCACCCTCAAGTTGCTCCACTCCCCAGGACTTGATTAGCCCGAACTCGCACTTCGATAGGGGAACTTGGACAGTTGGCTCCCTTGATGAAGAATCTTGGCGAGCTGGCCGACAAGATAACCAGGTACGTGTGAACCACCTAGGTGCGGGACAAGATCAGTCTTGAGCGAATTGATGAGAGCAAGGTCGAAATTCTCTTCGGCCTCTTGCTCTTTCAAGTTCAAGCTAAACATCTCCGACAAAGAACTGCAGTGAAGCGATCCATCATGAAACAATTCGACGTCGTCCAACAGGGCTCACGTACCAACCTGCTAGAATACCGCCCCGAAAACCTATTGGTTTGATCCGCGTGTCCGATATCGCCAGTAAACGATCGGGTGTCGGGAACGCGGCGAAAAAAAAAGAAGACTCTACCTTCTCCGAGCGCAAGCAGCGCTGTCACACATTCTGTGACGACACGCAAAAACACGTCCTCGCCGTCTTCCACAACGGAGCGTCCTTGCGGAACTTCAACGGTGCAGGACATTCATACCTGAGTTTGATTGGGAAAACATACGCCTAGTAGAAACAATCTAGATCGACGCGCGGACGCGCTTACCGAGAGAACAGCCTCGAGCGTCCCGTCTTCATATATCTCAGCGTGATCCTTGAATCGCATGTACAACTCGACGAGCGCCGGCGCGTTGGCACTGGTGTGCTTCGGAGACAGACGCGAGTGTCGGGAGCGTATGGAATCCCG
Organism: Tylopilus intermedius; assembly: GCA_038091255.1. Lineage (NCBI taxonomy): Eukaryota > Fungi > Basidiomycota > Agaricomycetes > Boletales > Boletaceae > Tylopilus > Tylopilus intermedius. The sequence goes on along the minus strand of JBBPOD010000030.1, from coordinate 40,940 downwards.
CGAGGAACGCGAGAGAACTGAACTCGGCAAGATCGCGGATGGTACACCAGCTCGGCAAACTCGATGGTTTGGACGATGTCGATGACGGACGCCTGCCGATCTTCCATGAATACAAAGCAATGACACCGCCGTGTGCATGCTCACTCCATGACCTTGGACAACGATCAGATCCCCTTGTCGAGGCACTGCAATGCAGGCGTGTTGAGTGGCCACCGGTCAAGTAGAGCTGTATTTTGAATGTTTCACAAAGACCCTCTTGCAGCGATGACGCACTCACCGAGCCGCTCGAGGTGGTCCACAGCAGCACGGGTGATTTGCAGATGCTCCCGAGCATCTCGAATATGCTACTTCATTCGACGACGAGCGTGTGTCAGGACGCCTGTAATATCTGTTGGAGCCTTTCAAGACCCATACGGCGTACCTCGACATTTGTACTTGTGTCAACGGCGCCGGCTTCAGATGCGAGAACGACCTGCTTGGCGAGAACGAACGCCCAACACATGACCCAAGCGATATAGCGACGACTTTGGCGTTCTTGCTAGCGCATCTATAAACAGGGGTCTTAGAAAGTCGTCGGACTATGTTCGGCGGGTGAGACTAAACGCGACAAAATGTATGCATGGATCACGAACCCACCACTGGCAGATGCAAGTGAGAAGACGACCTGAGTGTCACGAGCGATTTCTCCGCTGCCTGTCGATTTGAAACCACGGTCGTCGTCTTGCCTCGCGTATCTCTGGGTGTTTTCTCTTCGACTCGCTGCCAGTGGCCAGAGACTACGACGATAAATGAGTAGACATTCAGTGCCATGCTAGGACGGACCTGCAACCATTTCACCAGAAGCGCTACTGAGCTCATCCCTGCTTGCAGTCGGGATTCGATGTCGACGTCGTGACAGTCGCCGCCAGACGAATCATGTTTACGTCAGCTATATAGCAAGACGAGTCGGCAGAAACCATGTAAAAACATGGATCATGTAAATATATCAGTTGTCGCCGTCGTCGTCGTCGTCATACAACGCGTACATAGTCCGAACATATTCATCGTCCGCGGCCCCTTCCTCAGAGGAAGTTTCAGAGTCGTCCTCGATTTCCCACTCCAACTCTGACTCATCCCCATGAGGGAGAAGATATTCCCCATCAAGATCACCCTGGAACATCCCTTGAGACAACACTTCAGTACCACCTCCCGTTTCAATTTGATTTGGGGACGGGGACGGGATCGGGATTGCAGCGGTGGATGGTGTGGTTTGCATAGCTGCGTGCTTGTCAGCTGTAATGAGGTTCGGGGCAGACTCGGAGGAGCCTGGACAATGAGAGTAGGTGTGTCCAACACCAAGACCCCAATGAAATCGTAGGAGCATGTCACGATCCACAAATCTAGCGACAAAGTAAGACAGCGAAACAGCGGCGAGTAAGTCTGTCATGCCTGTTAACATAATAAAACTTCCAGTCGTCTGAGTCTCGTGCAATGTGTGACATCGCAATCTGCTCTCGGTGGAGCCTTCCATATCTGAACGCAGGCAAGAGGTGGCAGCCTCTCAATACGTCCGCCGGATCCACAAAATCAAACGATAAAGGATCATCCATCCGGATGAACCTCAAAGCGTCGAGACCATGCAGATCTTGTTGTGGGACCCGTTCGAACCATCGCACATGCAGGAAGTCTACTCGCCGTGGCAGGTAATCATTCATCCCTGGTCCGATGTACTGAACGTTAGCGTGATATATTCCGATGATCCTGGCATAACAAAATCGACTGAGACCTTGCTTTCCGGATTCCGGGTGGTGAAGCATCATGACGTCGCGATGCTCAGTGTTTGGATTGAAAATATCTTCAGCACGGCGAACATCGTATGTCGTGTAGTGGATTCGAAGGACCTGATGTTGATAAATACGACCGTTCTTGAATATCAGGTGATCTGGGTTTGTGTGCGGCGTATCGAAGTCGTCTTCGAGCCCAGCAGTTAGCGATGGGTTTGGGTTTCTATCGCGCTCTGAGCTTTGCGCATGAAGTTCTATGATGTGAGGTAGTATATGACGCTTCAATTTGACCATAAAGTCCTACGTTCGTGTTAGAACATCTTTGAAATCACCCACTAAGCGGAAGTCACCTTCATAGCTGGGTCATTAGAGTTTTGTCGGGAAATTTTCGCTACGTCCACGGGGCGGTTTTGTGACTTTCCAACCTGATAATGCTTCGTAGGGTCACGAGGAATGGGTTCTTGCAAAGTGTGGTGCACGCCATCAACTCTCTCGCGAATACGCCGTATACGTTCCTGACGCCTTTCAATCTGAGTGAGCTGACGAATGAAATCCTTGCGACTTGTCCGAAGAAATCTTGCTTTGCCCACACGATGTTCTCGTTCTCCCTATAAATGATGATGCAGCATCAGTTTACACTCAAACGTGAGGATACCATACCAGCTGTGTTGAATAAGAATCCGTGGTCCCGTACTTCCTGATCGACGACATGTAATCGCCGAGTGCGTGTAATTTATATGTTTGCAAATTGAAAGTCTTGGGTTGACGTGACGATACGGACGACCCTTGCAAGGACGGACGCTGGGTATGTGACCGAAGCTGTTGCTGACGGCGTAACCGACGTTCGGCTTCACGTTTCGATTCACGGCTCGGGAAAGCTGGACACGTATGGGTACTGAATGTGCGAAGGTCTCTCCCAAGAGATACAGTAACGCCATCCAGGGTCTCGAGGGTTTCATCGGTATGCATTCGCAGTTTGGCGAGTCCGTGCCAATGACAGAGCACGAAAAGAAGCTTCAACACCGATGTATTGTGCGGTTCCAGAAATAGCCCATCGAAAACAGGCATGGCACACTGGAACAACTGGGAGTGAGCTAAACGAACAAATTGAATTACCGCTGACCTGCAGGAGATCCTCGAAATCACGGGCTGCGATTCTCTTCATCTCCGATGCATTCCGGGAGAAACGGCGAATCGTATCCTTTCCGAACGTCGGGATTTGGCGGTATCTAAGCAGGGGGTATAAGTTAAAAAGAGTGGCGTATTTTGGGAAAACATACCTGCGATCAAGTTCGTGTATCTTGCTTTCGTCTGAACATTCAAGCATGCGAAGGAGGTGCGTAAAGACTGCTTTCCAAACCCCTAGCTCAAACTCGTGAAGGAAGTCAACCACCAACATGAGAAAGAGATCGAAACCCAAAGGATACAGCTTCTCTGAAAATGCGTTCTGCATGATAACATTCACAATTAAATGTCAGAAAATTACGTCCCAGGAAGATCATACCGATGTTGGAACGAGTGATTCTGGTTTGAGCAGCGCTTCGACTTGGGGCGTCCCGACTGCATAGTTATGGTTATAAATAAGGTTACGCGCAGCTTGCACCTTTTCGACGCGTGCGTAGTTGTCGCGGCGGACAAGTAACCCTCGATTGACCACATCTTTGTCAGTAGCTAGGTCCTGAACCTCATTCAATGAGATTGTGCAACGAGGGCAAGGACAGGTGCCGAGGTTCCGTATGGATGCGATAAGTATCCTATCAAAAATGGACGTTAGTTACGCACCCCCGCGCCATTCTAAAACTGACTTTTCAGGATAATCTGCCGAATACGTGAAAATACGTGGGTAGAAGCGACGCTTCAAGCCATCACAGCATGTAATGACTACTCCATGCTTGTATGCCTTGACAAAATCTTCATCCAGAAGCGTTTTCCACTGTTCATGGAAAAGTTCTCGTTGGCAGTGGGTCATGAGAACGGGATTCAAAGATTTTCCTCCGGAATGTTCCATTACAAAATCTTTAAATGCGTCGGGAAGCTGCAACGATGGACTGGATGAGACATAGAAGAAGGATTATTTTTGACTACAATCACTCACAGTCTGGAAATAAGCTGCATGAGAGCACGACTTGCTTGATGGTTGACATCGACGGTACTTCGATTCGTTGCCAAAATATACATAAAGCGGCCAGAGTTTCATGTCGCCAAATTGAGAGAGTTGAGTGGCGTCAGACCAGAACATGAACGCGGCGACAACACGGGGTAAGTCGCAATTGGGTTCCGGAGGCGATTCTTGTAGCTCCTTGTGAGCACCGAGAAATGCGTTAGATGTAAAGAGCTCGCCGTGCACTTTGATATCCTCATTCTTATGCGGTGGATGCCAAAGTAGTTCGTAAGGTTCATAATGAAAATGCGCAGCGTGGGTGGGATCAGTAACTTTCTCTTCCAAGATCGAAATGAGCGATCGGTGATAGAAATCTGGTATAGTATAGGACTTGGGCCCTGGGCTGATCGAGCGGCTGTGAAAGGGAACAGAGATGTTGATCGAGGAGGATTTCCATGCGCCTTGGCTATCCAGCCACTCGGGAGCGTCTGATCCATCGGGACTCTGATCGCCGAGTTCCCTGTTGATGGAATCCCACGAAACCCCAGATACGTCGCTTGCGCGAAATGTAGGGTCCCCGACAATGCTGACCAGCTGCTTGAAGCTCTCCCTGGATTTCTGAGCTCCCTGGTTCCAAAACCAGTCACCTAAACGCATCGCGTTCTCGTTCGGGTAGGGACGAAAAGGGTTGTCCATCCGACAGCCCTTGCTCGGAAAACCATTAAGGGGTGGCTGCGGTATGTGGTCAATCGAGTATGGATCGTCCGGGTCGTGTGAGGGAATAGCCTGCGAGGTATACGCACGAAACAAACTAAATTTGTTCATCAGCGTTCTGAAGGTTCGAAGTAGCGGACGGGATGGACTCGGAGATATGGATGATATGGGCGTGGTGGTAGTTCCAAAGTGATCCTCTTGCTGATGGTCTTGAGTTTCCGAGTCACGGTTTGTTGATGTGCTTGGCTCGACCACTAGCTCCGGAGGAGGGAGAGGTGCGGGCGGTTCCGGTAACATGTCCCGAAAGCGCAGTGGCAGTCGGCGAGTCCTACGAGCCCGGCGCTGTGACAGAGGTAGGTCGTCCTGGACATCCAAGTTGTTACCAAAGGAGACTTCATTTTCAGACAACTAGCACATACCTCCGGGCACCCAGCGACATTGCATGCATCAGTGTCGATCGGGAATTCCTGATACAGACCTGAAGAAGATGGGTTGCCCTGCGCTATGTTAGATAAAGCAACGGAGTATTGGACAGTACCATGCCTGTTGGCCCGGGGGGGCTTTCTCGCCAGCTTCACCCCTGGTTCCTGGGCCTTGCTTGTCTGTGCCCCCACTACTAGTAGCTGCATCGTCACCGATGCTCGCCTGCCTTGAAAGGGATAATTTGGCTTTCTTCGCTTGGTACACCTCCTTCGCCCTCGAGAGGGCACTGGACAGTCGTTTTTTACCCTTGACACAGCTCTTTTCATGCCTGGTAAAGCCCCCAAGGTCAATGAATGTGCGACCACAGACACAAGTCTTGGTAAAACCCGTGTTCGACATGATGCAGCTTCAAGGTCACGCGCTAAGCTGCTTGGCTCATTCGAGACAACTATTAATAATATTTGAATGGCCGACTTCAAGTTCGGACTCGGATTGAACTGCAACGCTTTTGAAGGTGAACAAACAACAATGTCACGGTATATTGGCTCGAAGTCATCGGGCTATAATCTATAAACATACTACATCGTACATCACGGTGAACAAATAATAGAGGGACTCTAACGATCCAGGAAAGTAAACCCGACGATAGCGTCGATAGGGTGGTCAAACCGCCAATGAACTCAAACCTGAAGTCGTCATTAGCGAGGCCCAAATGGTCATTGACAAAAATTATCGTACATGAAAACTATGTTGGATAGAAAATGATCTTAGATTAAGCCCAAACGCTGCCCGAAAGTACTGCGCGCTAGCGGATGCAGTATCCTTGAATGGACTTTGGCTGGAGACCAATTGCTCAACCATGGTGTCTCCCTCAGGAAAGTTGTAACGGAGGTGCATCTCCCGCTCTTCGTAAGCTTGTTGGATGCGAAGAAGTAGTTTTGACACAACAATTTTTTCTTGGAGCGTTTCTTTGAAGGCTTCCAAGGTCTTATCCAAATTTGTGCCGTGAGGGGAGATCTAGGTGTGTATAGCTTAGAAATGTCCGCACCCAATAACACGACGAGACCACCAACCGCAAGGTAAGCCGCAGTTTGCATGGATCTACGGTAGCGCTCGGAATGCCGCAAGGAGTCCGGCATGGCCTCCCGGAGGCGATGTTGTAATGTAGAGACGGTACGAGGTGAGTAACGAAGTACACCAGGAAGCTCTTCCCCAGGAAGCAGCCGGAATTTGCTTGAATGGAGGGGTGGTGGTGAACGGGTAAGCGACTTTGACATAATGAAGAGGCGGTAACTAATACGAGTGATTTGGCCAGCTATAAATACTGCCCGATTCGGCACGTGTAATCACAACAGGTCAGGCCAGACGTGTCCCGATCGGAGATTAGATATGAGATATGATGAGATATGATGAGATATGATGAGATATGATGAGATATGATGAGATGGCATACCGATAGCACCTTTGATAGTTCGCTAAGAGCACAATCCAATTTTGCGGAGAGAAGCAGCAGGATAAAAATATATTGTGAAGACGGCAATTTCACACAAGAAAACATCGACAAGACAAACATATAAGGTAGCCAAAGGGCAGCACGTGCTCCAGTCACGTGGCAATTTTTTTGTAGATGACGTAGCCGTTTCTGAAAAAAGTGCCACGTGAGGTTTGATTACATCAGCGCCCTCGCCCTCACCCACCTTACAACGCAACGACAACCAAGCCCTATCCCTGTCCCTCACCCACCTCGTGATGCAGCGACAATGACGACGCCCTCTCCTGCGACAGCGATGGCGCCCCATCGCCCTCACCTTGCCCTCACCTTCACCCTCGTTCCCATCCACCTTATAACGCAACGACGACCTCGCCCTATCTCTGTCCCTGTCCCTGACCCACCCCACGATGCAGCGACGACGATGTAGCGACGGTGACGACGCGTGCTCGCCCTCTCTGTCGCCCCTCACCTCACCCACTGGCACTTTCACAGTAACAGTAACCAGTGGCGACGACGTCCGACACGATGACGCGCGTTCGCCCTCTGGCACTCTGACCCTTACCCTCGTCCCCACCACCTTGCGACGCGACGATGACAGCGACGGACCCTCGCTCTCAGGTCCCTGTCCCTCACCCACCTCATGTCGCAGCGATGACAACAACCGGCACAACAATACGACAACGAGGGTGCGCCATCGCCCCCTCCCCCCCCTTGCCCTCATCCTCACCCACCTCGCGACGCAACGACGACGACGCTGGCACAATGATGCGACAACGATGACGCACCCTCACCCTCCCCGTGACGTAACGACGACGACGGTACACCCTCGCCCTCTCCTTCGGATAAGGACAAGGATGTGACGCAACAAGGACGGCGAGGACATGGCGCGCATGACGGGGACGACGAGACCCGGCATCGGACATCAAAGCGGTGCAACAGACGAGGACGAGGCCCAGTGCGCACAACGGCGAGGAAGGTCGACGCGCCAACAAGATGTGTATGACGACGACAGGGCCCGGTTCCGAACATCAGCACGACTCGACGTGCCCAATGGAGCACAGCGATGAGGACATTGACGCGACAGCACGAGGACGATGACAAGGCCCGACCCCGGCTATCATTGTGCACGACAGACACGACAATGTCGACGCAAGACGAATGCATGGTGAGGACGAGGACGTCGATGGCGGACACGACGAGGAAGATGTTGATGTAGTGGCAATGATGGTAACGCAACCACAGTAAGGACACGACCACAGTGAAACCATGAGCACCACGCGGCCAAGGATGGCATGGAGAAGGTTATCGGGTAGGGTGGTGTGCGGCGATGACATGCTATGTAGTTTACTGTAGCGCTATGTACTGCCAGTGGTGCCACTGGCATATTCAACTAATCAGTAGTCTGGTGACCATCGTTATGAATCATCCTGCAAACCCGTTGCCCCAGCAAACCATTACCTTGGCCTTCGAATACCTGAAGAATGATGTTCATATTGCAGTTCGCACCCAAGTTGGAGATGCTGCACGCCTCAACTAACACATTGCGATCTGTGATGAGCTCAAGATTCACATCCAGACTGTACTGTCTTGGACTTTGTTTTCTCTGTGCTCAAATAATCAATTTGATGTATGACAGCACGCCAATGTATTATCTTCGGAGGACCGGCAGGTCATGCTGTCCAGTATTCAAACAATGAAGATGGATCTGGAGCATGCGAAACTCGTGTCGGCAGATGATCCTGATCATGCCCCTGTTTCACACACCTCTTTGGTGCATACTGGCCGGCCTGGTCGACCACGTATTCAAATTGACCCAAGCATTCTTGCCACTGTATCCCAGCTTGGCGGGCCCACAGCTTTAAGCAATTCTTAACCGTACGGAGTCCACTGCAGAGAGCATTGTGGGTGGGGCTGACTTACGCCCAAGAAGTTGCACAAGTAATCGCAACTTGAAAGAGTCCGGGAGTTTAATACGTCAGCGTGCCAGCCCTTCCCAATGCGGCGACCGTGTCATGTAATTCCATTCATTTGTTGCTGGCTTGGCCCAAGCTTGGCCCGAAGTCGTTTTGGAAGTGTTTCAGACTGCTCAACAGATGTACCATCGCATTTACCCGAAAGCTGCAAAATTTAATTCAGTCGGAGTCCACCCACTCGAGATAGAAGCTTTCTGACTCGAAGACAGAATTGCATGGAGCTCAATGTCTGCCCACCCCAGTCGGGACTAGACGCAAACACTTGTACAGATAGAACTATTTTCATGTACGATTAGGCTTGTTGATTACCCGAGATCACGATTGCCTGAGGGTATAGATCCAAGTATGCAAATCCCCTCGGGATCACCTGCCTGGTCCCCTGTCCGCTGTCTGCCTATAATAAACATTTCTTCCGCAGTTCCGACACCTAGTTCTCGTCCATGTGCTTTTTTTCCTCATCTAATAAGTCTCCGGTCCACCAGTACCCCGTGCGGCCCGATGGCGCCACAAGCACAAGGCTAGATCAGACTATGAATACAGCCCTACAAACCAGCAAACCAGTCAACCCTCACCGCTGAGTCAAGAAAAAAAAACTGGCAGTCGCGAGTCGGACTTCTCGTCCATGGCGAACTAAAGGCCAATGGGACACATAGTAAAGACTCTGCTCGACCGACGCGGTATAAAATCTTACCGCATATAACAGACACTGAGCAGTAGTCATTCTGGGCATCTCTCGAGCAGCGGTGGTTAACAGGGTCACGATGATCCCGAGATGCTATTCGGTAGTCGTCGTGTGCAACACCCGATGTTCAGGTCAGTCTGCTCTCCTCAATTAATACCTTGTGCTCACCACCGTGCTGACTCGCCGACTCCTGGCGTGATGCACCATTCGATATCCTTTTTTTTCATTTATTCCATCGCAATGTACTCTTGAGATGTCGTGGACTTGATGGAGGCCACAACTAGAGGGAGCGAAGAACAAGAAACGCCAAAGATCAGCACAATTAGATCCCAACAACTGACTCAGTCCAGTACGTTCAAATACCTGGGTAGCAGCATATCCTTGCTGATGGAAGGACTGGAAACCGACGCCCATCAATATCCTACGCGTGCGCCAAGAACGTCGCAGTCGCTGCAGCACAGCCCTAAACACAACGGTCGGCTCCGCAACTTCAGGCGTGTTGATGCTGCGTGGTGAGGCGTCAGATATGCTATACGACGGGACGAACTATCCGAGCTGAGGAGGTTCGTCTGGAGCGTGGTGCGCGAGAATATCTTGTATCATCAGTGTCACGTTGGCGTCCAGTGCGCGCAACCCTCCTGTACAGTTCCATGAAGCGTCCGAAAAAAGCGCGCGCAGCAGAGCACGTACGGCATACGCTTTCGGGCCAAGCAGTTCCTGCTCTTCACCGGCAAATACAATGAGCTCCACGTTAGGTGGAAGTTAAGGCCGAGTTCCTCCATTCGGCGGGCGATCGAGAGCAACGTGCCAGAGTTGCCGTTGCCACCGGGTGCCTACAACACGGCAATGTCAGCTCGATGGGCACCGTGCCAGAAGAAGAGCGCGATGAGCCAAACGATCTATGTGAGCCCCAGTGAGCAGAGATCGGGGCCATCGACTGCGAGTCTGCCGTGCCGGTGAACTTACTTGAGGGCGTCCGCAACACGTCAACGTTCCAGGGACAGCACGATGAGCCGACGAGCTCGAACTGGGTCTTGAGCCGCGCTGCGACGACGCGGGATCGGCTCGCAAACGACTCGGAACCGGTTCGTGAGATAGACACTTTCCCACGATTTTTGGGTGGTGCCGGTGATGCTTGAACGTGTCCAGATTAATATTACTGATATGATATGATTACAGATTTGAGATGAGATACTGTGATGCTACGTAGAGATATTAGACTGCCGTGATGGAGAACACGGTTGCCGACAGAGTTGAAATAGAGTCGGGTATCCTCAGAGTGCCTTCGTTCCCCGTTCCCCGTTCCCCGTTCCCTCCCTACGGCGGCCACAGGGATGAATGCCTTCGAGCCCTTCGGGGAGCCTGACGAGGTTGAAACCGGGGGCGCAGGTGAGCAATTTTTTCCCCCCTGAACTACTGTCACACTAGTATTTCTAACTTTCTCCGATAGCGACTGTCCTTGGACCATTCGGATCAGCGACCGCGGCACAGGACTCAGATGCGAGTCACGCGACAACTGGGGCTATTCCTTTACTGAATTTTCCGCTGCCAAACCGTACTGCACAGCCAAACGCGCCCACCCTGCCGTTCCCACCCAACCAACCCTTCTCCACAAACTTCGACACTTATGATTTGCCTTCGGACGGCAAGTTTTTTTTTTTGCCCTTATAACGTTTGCTCATGATAATACACAGATCAATTCGACCAACTTCTCATGATTCATGCGCTTGACTGGCTGTCGCTCCGCTTCGAATCTATCAACCATGTCTCATTTTTTCTGCTCTCCGGCCGCATCCAGCCCACACTTCAGCTCACGGAAATGGAGGTAATGACAATCGTCGACTACGGCATCCAGTGGCACCGGACTGTGTACAGTGTCCCGCATTGGTCCCCGCCCGAAGATTCCAGCCTCAGTACTGGCCAGTTCACCTGCCGCACCAGTCTTGACGACCCGATTTTCCGATTTCTTTATTGCCGCTATCTTCGCGAGATACCCGCTCGATTTTTTTCTCAGGTTCGGATGTCGATCCAGGCACTGCTTTCGCCGCCGCCAATCGGTGCAATCAATGACTTTCCCGTCTCGCGAGCTGTTCCCGATATCACTTCGCTCTCACCGGATGACCTTGTCTGGTTGAGATCCATGTTACAGTGGGACCCCCGGTGGGGCTTCCCTCATTGGCACGTTTTTGTCACTGATTCAGGTGGTTTTGAGGTGCGTCTCATTCGTTTTACAATTGCAAACACATATCTCACCTTTATTATAGATAGATTGGTTCTCAGATTCAATCACACAAGACATTTTGTACCATGCGTTACGCCATTCCGGATCCGTTGGGTGGCTGTTACCTGAAGATCCAAGGTTTTCTTTCGGATTAGAAACTCCAGTCACCCTCCAAATGGTTGCCTTCACGCTGTCCGCGGTGGGTACACCTCATCATATCCTGATCATGTCTCACTTATTATTTCAAGGTCGCTCTCGAAATGGAATGTTTTGCCACCAGCGCTTGGTTTTGTCCGCCGGGTCCCGGAGTCGGGTTTCGCTACATCGAGCATTTTCAGAGATTGATGGCCCAGATTCTCGGTTTTTTTCAAGGTATCCTAAATGAGACGAATCCGGCGCTCGGCCGCACACATATGCGCAAAGCAGCAGCGAATCTTCGGGCTCTACTGTTCCTGCGTCCCCGTACTAGCCAGCCATAGAGTTCTTTCTCACGTTACCTTGTAGTTATCAAGTACATACCTCGAATTTGAACCCGTGTCTTAGCTCGAATCTTGGCCCCGACTCTCATTTGAGGATTTTCTCGCCTCACTAACGCGACGCGCACAACATGTTGCGCACAACGAGAGGCACGCGCATCGTGACGGGCACGACTCGCATGCAATGAGTCATACAACGATGGCGACGACAATCACGACGCCGTATCATTCACCATTGCAACTCTCTCACCGGCACGGGAGGACGGCGTCGACACGACCTGACGTGCACGACGACGACGACGACGACAGTAGGTGAGTCATCCTCATTCGTATCCTCGAGCTGTTACTGCCTTCCTAACGGATTCTTTAGCGACGACGCTATCGCAATGGAGGAAATTCAATGCGTTGCCATGCGTGCCTTGGTTTCCAACCAAAGCACCTGTCGTCTATCTCCACCATCCTTGTCATTATCCTCCTCTTCAGCAGTTCACAGAGGCTGATGCCAGGGACGTCTCCGCGTCCGTAGCAAACTCAGTGCACGTCCTGGACCATGTGACTCGTCTCGGTGTCGCTCCGGAAGACCTCGCGCAAGTGTTGACCATCAAGATCACTCAGAAAGGAACTCTGCACCGCCCTTCTCAACGCAGAACATAGTGCAATCCGCTCATGCGCAATCTCTACGCCACCCTGTTTGCCTATGTCGTCGAGACCGCGAATCACAAGATCGCCCCGGCAAACCGCGATCTCCTTCCCACGACACAGACGATTCTCTTCGACTCCACCGGTTTCCAAACACGTGGTCCCACTGGCACGGGTTCAATGATGTTTACTGGGAACGCACCCCTCATTCCCTCGCTTGGCCAGAACTGGTTTGATAAACTTTGCATAAATGGAGGGTACAGGTTTCGTCCTACTAGTAGGTCACTGCTCCGTCTGGCTATCGTACAACGCATGGAGGATCGCCTTCGTGCAGCGGAGAAGGAGCAGCCTGAGAGGCGGTTGGCTCCCGACGACGTCGGGGACGATGAAAGCGCGGCTGGGGAAGATGCTACGGAGTATACCCATACTGACACAACGATCTAAACAGCATCGCATCCAATTCGGCCGCGGATCTTGATGTCCTTGTGGGACAGGATCTGACCAGATACTTTCCTCCACCCCTCGCCGTGCTCGCATGCCCAGGATTAATTTCGCAGTCGTCATTGGCGCGCTCACTCCGACGAACTTCACGCCGACCGTGCCCAATGCGATGCACAAGTCTGGAGCAAATCAGGCGACGCAGGGAACGGCGTTGGACAACTCGAACTGCGTGTTTATCGATTTGTTGGGGACGATCGTACGTGCCAGCGTTTTCTTGCAGGTTGTTACTGACGTGAGTGTAGATTCTTCCGGCCACCGTTGTATACGTGCGCCGTGTTAGCATAGGTCGGGGCTGGGGTGCGCTGACACTCTTTTGGTAGCTGGTGTATTTGATCATCGCGGTCGCCACTGGGAATGTTAGCCGTAACGTATGGCTTGCAGTTCCGCTGTTTACATACCGATGGATACTAAACCGAACCAAGTGCGATGGCGAACCTTCGCCTTTTGCTCGACCGACTGACTGTTGGAAAGGTACCCTTTACAGTTTCTTCCGAGTCCTCCCGGGCAACGCCTCAACCAGCTCACTGCCCAGCCCGTCGGATTTCTACCACACCTCCTCGCCATCGTCCTCGACACCACCCCAGATCGCGCGGTTCGTCAAGTGGGTGGCATTTATCTCAAGAACGTCGCCAAACTCAGATGGGAAGGGGTTCGTCGTCACCGTCAACACAAGGCTTGTGTCTGGCCCGCGTACTAGTAGGATGTCGCGCCTCTCCCCGAGACCGACAAGGCCACCCTCCGTGCCCAGCTCGTTCCCGCCATGATCACCCTCTCAAATTCAACCGACAAGGCCATCCGCGTACACATCGCAGAGTTCGTCGCACTCGTCGCAGAGCTTGATTTCCCCTCCAAGTGGCCCGATCTCATTGACGTGCGTCCCATTCACCTCTATCACACCCATCTAACACCCTCACTAGCCACTCGTCCTCTCCCTCTCACCCACCGAGTACAACATCAACCTCAGCGTGCTCGAAACGGCCCGTTCCATCTTTCGTCATTGGCGCTCGCAAATCCGATCCCACAAACTCTACACCGAGATTAGCCTTGTCCTCAATCGCTTCGTCGCCCCTTTCCCCGGCCTCTTTCGTCAGACTCCATCCCTCCTCTTGGGCACGCCGCCACCAAACATCGCTGTCGTCGCACAGGTGCAGATCCTGCTCGCCAACATATTTTACGACCTCACCTGTCACGACTCGCCACCCACGCTCGAGGACGCGCACGACGAGTTCTTCGCACTAACCACGGGCTGGTTTCAGCACTTTTTGACATGGGAGAGCCGCGCAAAGGCGTGCGTATAATCTGACGCGTCGTACAGCCTGAGGATGCCACTCCGTCCCTGCGGACGCATCTCAAGATCGTCATCTTCGAAATCACAGAGGTATGGCACGTCTAGTTCGCCCATGTTCGTGCACTGAGATCGCAGATCTGCTCTACATCAAACTCTATCAACTCGCCAAGTCGCCCGTTATTGAAAGCTTTGTCCAAACCGTCTGGCAACTCGTTGGATCCAACGATCTCCCCAACGCCGCCGACGACCACGTACGTCTCACACGCGTGTCTCTGACTCGTCCACATCCTTACCCATCTCCAGCTCGTCTCACAAGCACTGGGGTTCATCTCGACCACCGTCCTTTCGGGTTTCTACAAGTCGCTCTTTTCCTCTAGAGATGTCATCTCCTCGCTCGTACAGGGCGTCGTCACAAAATATCTCGAGAGCTGTGATTCGGATCTTTGGAAACGCTACCTCACAGCAATAAAGACCTCGGTCTCGCTCCAAAGGTCGCTCCCACCATCAGTCATACCCCCGCCGACGACATCGTCAACCTCTGCTCCGATATCAAGAGGTCCATGCTCTACAGGAATAGGCTCGCTTCAAATCAACCCGCCGCCACTCCCCGTCCACCCCATCCTCGTAACTATCCCCATCGCCCCCCTTCCACCGGTTCCACAGAGCTCGACAGGAGACGTTAGGCCTATCCCCACGATCCAAGATACGGAACTGCGAGACTTGATCAAGTCACTCATATTCTGGTCGACGAGGTACACGAACGCGACGCCGACACAGATCTCCTCCTTGTCGTGCTCAAGCGTCTCATGGAGGACCGCAAAGCATGCAATCTCCCTCTCAAAGTCGTCCTCGTGAGTGCTACCGTCGATGCACGGCGATTCCAAGAGTACTTTCCCGACGCCACTGGCAACAAAGCTTCCGCCATCGAAGTCCCTGGTCGCACTTTTCCTGAGGCAATTCTTGGAAGACTTTGTTAATGACATGACGGCGCAACCCCGGCTCAACTGGGTCTTCGATGACGAGTCTGTCTCCGGGTACCTCACCCGAGAACAGGTATACCTACAGCGAAGCGCTCTCCCGCCCCTGGCTATCCTCCCTTGTCGACCGAGGACGATTTGGAACTACCCACTCCTCTTGTACCTGCCACCGTCTCGCACATCCTCCAACAATCTGATTTTGGTCACGTCCTCGTATTCTTCCGGGATGGGAAGAAATTTCCGCCGTGCAACAAATCCTGCTGGATGGCAGGCTTCCACTTAATCGGCGAAACAAGATATCGCATCCACGTCCTACACTCGACAATACCCTTTGCAGAACAGCAAGTCATCTTTGACTCCCCTCCCGAGGGCGTTCGTCGCATCAGGTTGGCCACCAACATCGCCGAGATCTCGGTTACGATTCCAGACGTCGTGTACGTTATTGACACCGCTAAATTAAGAAATTGCGCTTTGACCCCGATCGGCATATATCCTCGGTATGGGTTGGCTCGTCGAATCTCAATCAGAGGGTTCGACGTGCAAGCAGGCATCGGCCTGGAGAATACTATGGTCTCCTGACGTCTCCTCCAATTGCCGGTAGATGTACAAATGGGCCGTCTGGTCCTGTCTTCTTCCGCTGTCTCGACGAAGCACTGACCCTAACCGCGATTCTCACAAACCGAGACCCGTTCGTTTCGCCTATCCACCTCAAAGTCTGCCGTCCAGGCCACATGGTCCCCGGAGTTTAGATCCGATGCGCTGACAATACTAGACGCTTGGCACGACAGTGGCGATCCCCGGGCGTTCCGACTCTGCAGTAACGACTTCCTCGCTGGCGCTAATTACCAAAATCTCCTACAAGTTCTAAATCAAGCTGGGGTTATTGACGGAGCTGAAGACGGCGTTCACGGCCGAGCATGCGACCGCGAGTGGACGATGCCGCCCGCATAATGCGAATTCTCTCTTCCTCCTTGCTGCTCTCATCGCCGTCGCCACCCAACCAAAGTTTGCCGTCCGGACGGGTGAAATGACCCTACGCACCCAGCACGACAAGGTCTGGCTTTTCGTTACTGTCGCCGTGCATGTCCACTGATCGGACTTTACAGATGACCTTCATCCAAGTAGTGTGAATCACCGCAAACACATCAGGCCGTTGGACGATCAGTTCCAGGGAGAGAAGCACTGGCAAATATATGCCCACGCGAAGAAGTGGTAAAATCCGGCCAGACCCCACAGATGTTACCTCATCGACACAACACGTCTCGATCTCATGAGCTATCTGCTATTTTGATGCGAACGATATTCAAGTCACTGAGCGTGGGCTCAAATGTAATGAACAGTTACCCATCGCCGGAAACTTGGATGTTCTGGATGATACCCAGCATCTGAAGAGTATAATGGAGGCCTGCATGTTGCGGGTTTTCGAAGGCATTCACGTGAGCAAAATGGGTCCCAAGTTTCACCTAGCGAGAATACCTGCACGTGAGGACGAAGCGGGAAGAAACGCTGTAAGAAGACCTTTCTCTGTCTCCACGGGAATCAGCAGATCTGGATTCTATCACGGGGGATATGGTGCGGACACTAAATCGCTACAGAAACGAGCGGGTTCTACACGGTCAGCGGCCAGTTCTCGGAATGCGACACCAACGGCATGGTCCGCATTCTCCACAAGCAAACTACTAGTACCAGAGTCGAAGTCAGGATATTCAACACCGTTTGGTGTTGGTTCCGCATATGGCTCACGACCTGACGCTCCCAATCGCCGACTCTCACATAGCTTTATTCATGATTAGACTGACCATAGTAGCACAGCTCCACTACATTTTTTTTGTCTTGTGTCAAACCAATGTCTGGATCGCATGTACAGTAATTACATAAGCGCACGTGGAGCAGTCACTGTCTGGCTCCTTCTGAAACGCCTTGTCAACGCACGCCGACCGACTCGGCGAGTATACCACCGCAACCCCTCGCTAGTCTGTTTAGCAAAATATTGCCACCAACAAGCGTGGCCGCTTGACCCAGGCGGGTTTCGTCTACCTTGTTAATGTTATTTTTGTGACTGATGCTTGCCTCAGTTCATCGCGGACATCCGTGGTGCACGGGTACGGGGAGACTCAGAAGAGGATCAACGAGGAGATGGCGAGTATCCGCAAAAGGTTCAAATGTTTGACCCTTCCTGCCAGCATCCCCTAGGCTCACCCAAAGGTATTCCCAAGACGGAAACCTCGACAGCTATCCGAAGAAGTAAGCTCAGGAGCATCACCCGTTCATGCCACGTTTTTTCTGAACCGTCTCTCCAGGTATGTCGCCAAGATCATCCTCACGTACATATTTGGCCACAAAGTCGACATCGGACGCATGGAGGCCGTCAACCTCATCGCGAGTTCCAAATATTCAGAGAAACAGATCGTATGGTCTCGTGCGATTTGGTTCTAGGGAATGGCCATGCTCATCCCATCGTCGACAGGGATACCCTGCAGTGACGCTCTTGAGGCACGAGAACTCGGATTTCCTCCGCCTAGTCGTGAACTCAATACGAAAGGACCTGGACGAGAACAACGAAGTCAATAATTGTCTTGATCTGCATGCCATAGCCAACGTGGCTAGCAGCGAGATGGCAGAAGCGCTGTCGGAGGATGTCCACCGACTGCTCATATCACGGTATGGTTCCCTTTGTCTTGCTTTCCAAACATGGTCACTCAGGACGTCACAAACGTTTGTCAAGAAAGGGCAGCATTGACGCTACTGGGCCTGTATCGAAAGCATCCCGAAGTCATTCCCCGGCAGAGTGGGCGTTACGTTTGGTATCCATCATGGGATGATCCAGATTCGGTACGTTTTCAGCCGTCATTCCATAGACGTCTGACTCGGACAAACATATTCAGGGTGTCATTTTATGCGTGACAAGTCTGGTCATGGCCCTGGCACAAGATCATCCCGATGCCTTTGCAATGTGTTAGACCAAGGCCGTTGATCGTCTGTACTACCGTGTGAGTATGTCGACCTATTGAACGTGGAGGGAGTGGATTCATGTTTCTGCGGTTAGTCATCCAACATGAGTATGCAGCAACATACGCCTTATAAAGTTCACACTCCATGGCTACAAGTGAAGCTCCTACGACTTTCAAGTTGCAGTATTATCCCCCAACTGGTATGTGCCAGTTGTTCCAACAAAGAACGCCACCAACAGATTTCGAAGAGGATCCCACGATTCGTAACGCGTTGAACGAGGTTCTCCAGACGGTCATGAATAACAGCGCCGAGACTTCCAGGAATGTACAGCATAGTAATGCTCAACATGCCGTCCTTTTCGAAGCCATAAATCTCACCATTCACCTGGACACCAACTCTCCCCTGGTGGATACGGATGTAGTTCTCCTCGCCCGCCTCATTTCTTCCAAGGAGACGAATGTTCGGTGCCTCGGTTTGGATACGATGGCGCATCTCGCAGCTCGCGCCGACTCCCTTGATGCATTAAAGAAACATCAAGGCACGATCACCCCGTCCCTTCGCAACAAGGACATCTTTGTTCGGAGGCGTGCCCTAGATCTACTCTACAGCATGTATGACGTCGATAACTCGTCGGAGAACTCCTCCGATATCTCAGGGTTGTAGACTACGCGCTACGAGAAGAAATGGTACTCAAAATTGTCATTCTCACCGAAAAATATGCGGGCTCGTATGTATGGTATGTCGATACCATATTGCAGCTTATCAGCACGGCCGAGCGTTTATTAAGAATGGCAAGGGTTCTTTCTCTGCATCTTGAATCTGGATTGAAAAAGAATAGGACAATCTGTTAGCACCTCGAGCGAACAACGTCGTGTCGTCGTCACGATGTCGGCATTGTCTGTGTCGTCTGTTGTCGCAGCATTGTTGTCGGTGTGGACGAGGGTGCATGAGGGCATCGTATTGTCGTTGTGGTCGGCGCGTGTGGAGGAGGGCGAGGACGAGGGCGCACGAGGATCACGGTAGTGCAGTGTCACGTTGGTCGGCGTGTGGAGCTCCCGTTGTTATGTAAGCAATGTTTGTACTGGTTGAACGTGGAACCCCTGGGCCACAGTCCACCGGATATTTTTTGTTGAACGTTCAACCAAGTTCTAAGTCAACATCCTTTTCTGTCTTCTCCAGGTAGCTGGGTGACGACATGGCGACACTTATGATCTGGTGTCTGGTCTACGGCAGCGATGCCACCGAGACATTTGAGGTCGATATCTCGGGAACAGCAACCGTCGCAGCCCTCAAAAAGGCCATAAAGAAGAAGAGAGCAGCCAACTTTGGCCACGTTGACCACAGCGCGCTCGCTCTTTACTGCGTCCCCGTGCCCGAGGATGTTGACCAACTTGAAAGATGTCTTCAGGAGTGGGATTTGAAGGGTTCAAAGCCCTTGCTTCCACCAAAGCTGCTGTCCAAGTTGGACCTGTCTAGGAGCATTATCATTGCCCATCATCGTGCGCAATTTTCCTATATTCTGCCCTGCTTCACTTCTCATGTCGACGTGCAGCTGAACCCTCCAGCAACCGACCCAATTCTGGTGTGCATTCATCAAGCTGTTCTTCGTTCTAATATTTACTTCCGTTTCAAGGTACTCAAGATACCCAAGCTCCGGTGATGATCCTCAACTGTTGGGTTCGCGGCGAGCCATACGTTGAGGTCTTTCCCGTTAAAATCTCACCCACGGAGCTTGTGGGAACCCTCAAAAACTTCATCAAGGACATTAGAGTAGACTTTGGCGATATAAACGCTAGCACTCTTGCTCTCTACAAGGTTTCTCTACCTGTCGACGGAGACATTGACGAGGCTCTCAGTTCCTTGACCCTGAGTCAAGCACATCTTCTATATCCAACGAGGGACCTATTCGATTGTTTTCCCGATGCGCCTCTGAAAGGACACATCCATATCGTTGTTGAAGCTCCACTTTCCAGTGCGACTCGCTCCTAATTCCATTAACTGTCTTGCGCTGACAATACCTTGCTCAGTGCGACCACGCCCGCATCCCGTACCGTCGGCCACTTCAATTTCATTGCATAACATCGCGATTCAACGAGGCAACTATATCGACGATCATATATCGATCGCCCCTTCTTCCGCAGGGATGTCTTCACAATTCGCTCTACGCCAGGCCGCCTCTAAACGAACCATTTACTGCAATCGTCCTCATGACGCTTATACACCAATTCCTCCGACATTACTTCATGAAGTATTTGGCCAGTTTCTGGACGACTGCGAGTCTGGTGAAGTCACCAAGGATGACGATGATATGACCGAGGAATTAAGAATCGCAATGTCGAGGTTTTATGGCAAAGAATGGCAGCGGGCTCAGGAATTCCGTCGCATCTTTGCCGAGCACAATCTCACTTTTCTAGTCACGCATACGGATCAAAACTACATAACGGATGGCGATATGTCCCACAAAGGTTGTCGCTACGCTATCGCCGAGGTCAAAAATGAGGTCGGGGCTGGAGGAGCTGAGCCCTACAGTCAAGCAAGCTTGTACTACTTGGAAGCGACGAAGAAATATGCAGTAGAGATGTGGAATTCATCCTTGCCCTGTATTTTCATCCTCTTGTTTGGTATGTTCGATTTCCGTTCACCATCCACTTCATGAATGACTTGTGTTCCGAACCAGGATCATATATTGGCTTCGCAGGAGCGACCTGGAATACGCGTCCAGTGGTCCAATCACTCTCTCTCGTCCTTCCCATGCATTTCCACCCTACAGACACCGGCACGCAGACGAAAGTAGCTCGTCACCTCATGGCGTTCAAGAATGCAATCCGTACCTTGCACAAGTATTATGAAGTTCTAGAAAACAACGGCCCTCCTTCGTTTTCTCCAGACATAACCCATCTGTTCCCATATCGCACCCATTTCACTTCTCTTCAGGATCAAACACAACACCGCTTTACATGCCTACAGCAGCCTTTCTCCGAAAAGCTTTTGTTTTACGGAAACCTTCTTGATGGGCGACCCATCTGCATCAAGTACGTCCGCCGATATTCACAGGATGCCCACGAAAAATGTGCATCGCTGGGATATGCGCCAAAGCTCCATGGTTTCGAGACGGTCCCCGGAGGTTGGTTCATGGTCGTTATGGATAGGCTTGACAGCGGGGAATATGTCGAGCTTCGCCATGTTTCCCCAACCGCGTCGCTGACGAACAACATCCGGAATGCCCTCAGGCAGCTGCACGAGGCAAACTATGTTCACGGCGACGTTCGCGACACCAACATCATGGTGTCAGTGCATAACAAGACCGAGTTTATGTTGATCGACTTTGACTGGGCGGGGAAGTTTAACGAGGCGCGATATCCAGCGAATGTGACTAGAACGGCGAACCTCTGGCGGCCAGATGGAGCAATAGATAGGGCTTTCATTCGGCCTGAGCACGACATGGATATGCTCGTTGACATCGAACGGCGATATAGGATAGTGCAATGACGTCTCAACTTGTATCAACGTTCGTCTACTTCTAGATATTTCTCAATGGTGATATATTATGTAGTCAACCCAGTCTGCCAGCGCAGTCGCGCACTGAGCGCTGAGCGCTGACCTTTCGACCCTCTAGGCTCAAGACCACAAGCTTCGAGCCTCAACAGTAACAGCAATCGCGGTGCTCCAATCATGCCTGGGCCATCCAACGACTCGGACCAGACCGCGACATGTCAAAACTCGAGCTTCTGTGCAGGCTTTGAACATGCGAGTGCCAGCATGCCTGTGAGCGAGCGACTCAGCATCGCTTCCCATCCCTCAGGCCTCAGGAACGAACAATCGGCATACACTACCACGTATGAAAGAGAATCGGCGAAGGCTCTTTTAGTGACATCTTCAAAGGTACCTCCCCGTTCCTCAGCTTACCTCGACCCTCACGCCCCCACACCAGACACGAATCTTCTTAACTCGACCATCGTCGCCATCAAGTCCGTACGTCCCGCCACCGTGACCCCTCCCTCCGACTGGCTCATCTTTTCTTCTAGGAACCTCGCAAGGCTGGAGCTCTGCAAATCCCGGTCTAATGCATCTCACCACCCGCACGTACCTTTTTGCCCAACACCCCAGCAACTGGCCGCCGTTCGACCCAGGCCTGTCAACCCTCAGATCTCATCAATCAACTAGGCGATATCACCATCGTTGCCCACACACCTTTTCGTTACCATCACCCATGCATCTGCTGATGTGTACCCAGAGCCCAAACGACCCAACCGCAGCTTCGACGCTATCATGATTACAACGCCCAAACAACGCTAACGACCATTCATAGCGAATTAATCGCAGCCTGAACGCCTCCTCAACGCACCAAACAACTCCCCCACAACTCAAACGACTTTCACACCTGTCGAGTCGACGAGATGAGATCGCACCCTCGCCCATCGCGATGACGACAACACCACGACGCGCCATAGCCCTCTCCCTCAGCTTCGTCACGACAATGACGCGACCACGCCGTCTCCGTGCCCACTCTTACCCATCCTCATCCCCACCCACCTGACCGCAACAACGACGCGATCTCCGCGCCCTCACCCTCACCTACCTTCGTCCTCGATAACACGGCGACGACGACATGCTGACCAGGGTGATAACGACGCGCGCTCACCCTCCCTCCTCTGACGCGACAACGACCTCCCTTCCTTCGACGCCATGCCAACGACACGTCCTCCTGCCTCTCGCCCCCCGACTTGTCCGCACCTTCGATGCCGCGACGACGACGTGACAACGAAGTTGTGCCGTCACCCTTCCTCCTGTCAACATGACGATGCGACGACGAGGTGTCGCCCATCAGCTGCCACTCGCCTACAAACTTCGCTTGCGTTTGTACGCGAGCCCTTGCAGTCTCTCTCGCTCTCCGTCTCTACTACTCCATCGGGGACCAAGGTGGTCAACGCGTCTCGTCGCCTTCCCTTTATCGACGACGGCCGTTCAGGCATTTCCAACCTAATTAACTTCCTCCCCATCTCCTCGTCTTCCCATCTTGACTTCAACACCCTCGACTTGGCCAATATCGTGTGGCGAGCACTCCGCTAACTACTAGAAGGCAGATGGTAAGATTGATTTGTTGTCAGTGCTGCTGCCTAGTTGCTGACGAATTGCAGTGTCTTCTGTGGCCAAACAGCTTGTAGTACGAACAAAGAAAAGCTGCCGTGCTCGAACTAGAAAATTAATGCTACTCTTCTATCTCGCGTCGACGCACACTCAGACACCATTGCGCAGGCAGATTCACGAATGTCACCAACAAGGTGGCCACCGTCGTATCAGCCAGATCATCAAACAGCTCGTGGACATGTTCTGCGATGCCTCATCGAACAGTCCTTTGGTATCCCTAAGATTACGAAGGGTGAGTGGAATGTGTGTGCGCCTCGTGTTGAGTACTTAGTAACACTAGCCCGGGGACGTTTACAGACGATGAGCCGTTGGGGTCACGGTCACAAGTCGATCGCCGCACTCAAGTTTGAGAACCTTAGTTCCCGTAAGCCTTGCGTCTCCTCCCACGTGTCCCCTTTGCGCTGACAATACCCTCCGGTCTCGTTCTAGACGTGGAACAAAAGACAGGCAAGATTGCAGGCGACATGACGACAACGACGAGGGTTTTGGCGCGCACTATTTATTCAGAGGGTCAAGAACGTGGTTATTGGGTGTAATATAGACCTCCGTCGCGGCTCGCAAGCGGCCGTTGACCGTGTCGTCGAGTTGGTGACACGACGACCGAGATTGCCCAGGTCGCGACCATCTATGCCAACGGTGACACCCACGTCGGCAACCCGATTGCTCAGGTCATGGAAAAAGTGGGCAAGGGGGGTGTCATCACCATTCGAGGAGGGCCGTACGATCGAAGGTGACATTGAGATCATCGGGGCCACGTGGTTCGACCACGGCTCCATCACCCCTTACTAGTACTTTATCACGGACGTCAAGACGCAAAGGGTCGAATTTGAGAAATCAATGAACGGGAAGAATATTTCAATTTCGTAGACATTCAAGTTGACGGTGAGGTGTCGACTGCTTGTATTCAAGTCATCAACACCTCGAGGGTTCCAAGGATACCATCCAGGTGTGTTGTGAACAAATCCACGCACTTCTTGCTGGTCTCTTGACGAGCGGGTTTGACAAGACCAAGTTGCACAAATGGTTGGCCCTTCTACAGGATATATCACTCTCCACCCATCCCCGAGATGCCGTGTCCCTCGTCTCCGACACATACCCCACTACTGGTACACTCCCTCGCCTCCAATGTGTTCCCTCCACCCCCAACATGTCCCTCTTGCCTCAAACACATACCACTGGCATGCGTCTCAAACCAAGCCCTTGATGATTGAAGGCTCGTCAAACGACCTGCATGCACTTGACACATCCGTGACTTGACCACCGCTCAACGACGTCCTTACCGACGGGCTATCCCCCGTCTCCCCTTTCGATGGGTCCTCGCGTCAAACGGCTCTGCAAAGAAGAAGCCCACTCTTGCCCCTCCCGCAGGCATGTCCCACAAATGAAGACTCTTGGACGTCCGCGTCCCTCGGTTCGCTCAACAATCCAAAACGAAAGTCGGTCGAGAACTTTGTCAAGCAACTAACCCGGAACCAGGCACCTTATGCTCCCGCCTAGCCACCAACCCTCTCATTCGACTCGTATAGTAATGCAGACGAGTACTCCCGAGTGGATCCCAGCCAACCAGCCTCACAACAGCCCAACTTGAACAACAGTCACATACCTCCCCCCCTCCTCCAAAACCCACCCTCGTTCCTTCCCCTCGCACGTCGCCAGTGCAGCAGCAGCCTCCACATGTCTCCCAGCCTCTCGACGAAATCCAGGGCGCACGGGGATGCAGATTACCAAGCAGGACCTGTCTTCTTGCTCGGAACGACTTTTGGTGCAGCCCACTAAATCGCTCACGCCATGACCTGGGGGAGCGTCCGTGTCACCTCACATTCCAGCGGTAATTGTACCCTGCTGCAGTTGCCCACTATCTTTGCGCTCTCGACCCAAGTGATTGACATGGCCGTTTACGGGAACAGGCTGGCAGGCGTAACCTCCGATGGTGGCTTCGTCGTTTGAGAATTACCCGAAGTCATCACCGACCATGTCCCGTACGTGTCTCTATGCACTCTTCTAAAACCACACCAGCTCATATTTCGTCTCTAGGGGACACGTCTTGCCCTGTATGATAGTATTGCCTAGCGTGGATGGCCTGACCCTTGGTGGTTGCTTCTGAAACAGAGATGTACTTGTTGGATTTGGCCGACGCTGTGCAAACCTTCACTGGCAGGGGCAAACCCCAACCACAGGCTAGGTTCTCCCTTCCTTCAGTAAGCGCACACGACGTGAAGACGTCGATACGGCCCCATCACTCACTCCCCTGTCCTCACCCACCTCACGACGAGGACGTGATATCCCTCCCACTCACTCACTCTCTCCCCTGCCCTCACCCACCTCATGACGACATGACGACAGTGCAGCGGATGTGCAGGAATGTCAAACAGTTCACACTGCCAGTGGGCGAATGTGACATTGACGCAACAGCAGACTCGGACTCTGCCAGCGTATGCTGTGACACCATGACACTGACATAACTGTGGCAGTTCCAGGTGATATTTCTTCCCATTCACCCTCGCCCTCTTACATCGACAACTCGACGACGCGACGCGCTCACATTGTCTCGCCGTCATCATCACCCTCTCCGTTGACGACAGACGACAGACTTGACAACACAATACGACGTGCTTGGTGTGTTATCTGCCCCTCACCCTCGACCTCGACCTCGACCTCGCTCTCATCACTCTCGCCCTCACCCTCCCGAGTCGACAACACGACACCGACAATTCGGACTACGACCTGACGCGACGTACGCGCCGCGTCACGCGCCCTCCACTCACCCTCACCCTCGTCCCTCTCGTCAACAACACGGCACCGACACTCGGACAACGCGATGTGACGCGCGCACCGTGTACTCACCCCCACTCACCCTCACCCATAGTACCCTCGACGATGACAGCGTCAACGCGACTCGCCCACGCAACGGTGCTCGCTACATTGGCCGCATCCGTCATCACGGATATGTGACTGGCAATACCCGAGCTACAAAGCCGTATCACATACCACTACCGCCAAGATGTCCTGCGTCAACTGTATCGCATCCTTGGATCTGCCGATTTCATCGGGAATCCAGTGGGCCTCTTCACGAATGTGAGTTCGGGGGTTGCAGACATATTCTATGCGCCATACCTTGGCGTTGTCATGCATGGGAACAAGGAGCTAGGCATCGGAATAGCCAAGGTAACAGACCGTTTGCCTGGTCTACGTCGGTGCTCTGACCAAAGTACAGGGTGCTGCAAGTTTCGTCAAGAAAACGGTTTTCGGTCTATCCGACAGTGTCACCAGATTCACGAGCAGTCTGGGCAAAGGTCGACAACTTTTTCTTGTTCACGAAATACTTCTGACTGGACATCAGGCTTACCCGCCGCGACGTTTGACGAAGAATATCAAGCGCAACGTAGGCTATCACAGCGGCGCAATCGCCCTCGTCATGCCATGTATGCAATGATTTTTCGTTCGCCTTGCTGATATTCACACTTTTCGCCAGTTATGGTGTAACTGCAGGTGGCGAAGCGCTCGCCACGAGCGTCGCCAGCGCGATGGAAGGGATTGTGGTATGCATATCAGGTAGTCTCCACTCCAGTGATTGCTTACGAAGGACTAGACGAAACCCATCCAGGGAGCAGAAACGGAAGGTGCCATCAGATTTTTCAAAGGCATTGGCAAGGGCTTGGGATGGGTAGGTGTGCGTTTTTGCTTATGAGAATAACACCTAATGCGTGATCACAGAGCTCTGACGAAACCTGCCGTGGGGGTGTTCGATCCTGCGTCGAACGTCTCTGAAGGTAGCCCAGATTCTCGTCTTGTCAGTCGCGACTGTTGACGCCACCGTTAGGGATAAGGAACACCACGACCATCTTCGATAAGCCGGAGAGAGATCGCGTCAGACCAGTAAGTCGCCGTGACATAGTGCGTCGCCAACGCAGCGTCTTATGCGACTCATCACAGCCGAGACATGTCCCTTCGGACGGCATATTGGTGGTATGTTTAAACGTTGTGATCTTCTCAGTCAGCGCTCTAAAGACATGATCACTCCAGCCGTCCTCGAGTCGCGAGGCGCTCGGTCAGTATTGGATGAAAGACCTGGAACAGGGTGCCTACAGGAGCGAGTTCTATGTCGCCCACATTGGTAAGCATTCAGCCGAGCGTATGTCGTAGACGTTGATCACACGGGCAGATCGTACAGGCGGCGACAATGTCGTCTTGCTGACCTCGGCAAGGGTGCTCTCGTTTTGGTCCAAGAAGCTGCGCCTAGAGTGGGATCTGCCTCTGACCATGCTGCAGGGCGTCACTACCCGAGGACAATGGCATCCAGCTTTTGCACAAGTCGGGCAAGGACCACGACAAGTTTGTATTGATACCTGACAAGCACGCCCAAGCGTGGTTTTTTGGGCAAATTGCATCGGTAGTCAAAGCATTCAGTAATAGGCGCAGGATGGACTAGTAGGGCAACGGATAGAAGCCGCATCATGTAGCATTTTGTGTACTACGCTGGAGTGAACTGTAATATATGCAATTGAAAGTTGAACATGCGATGATGCATTCCTATGAACAAGTACGAGCGAATAACGGTAGCGAAAAGGAGCGGCAGGGTGAAAAGACTGGAAGCGCGATCCGATGACTTGGTCGGATATGATAATGATATATTAGGTGTAGAGCGGGGTATATTCCTGGCCGGCACACTAACGAGTTCCCTGACCCGGGAACGCGTCGCATACTAGCCGCGTGCGCCAGGTGCGACAGTTAAGTCCAACAAAGTCGACTAGTCGGGCTGCTGAGTCGCAGTGCCAGTGGCCGTGCTTGAAAGTCGTGCCCTCACAGGCAAGTCGGTATATTCTGTCACGTGTATGTCAGGAGTGAACATAAACGAGCTGATGGACTCGGGCAAATGTTGCTCATCAACCAACGACTCGACGAACTCGCTGCCGCGCGCAGCGACTTCACTGCACGGGGGATGCTAGATTCACACATCCTGGTTGATATTCATCCAGATACCGAAAGAGGTAAGCTCTCAACAGTGTGTGCTAGCTCGGTCGCAACTGACGTGTTGACCACTTAAGTACCCGACAACACCACACTGGCACACGCTCCCTCGTCTACGTCCCCAAACCAGGGCCAACCAGACGGATCCTATGAAGAAGATACTGGAGCTGCTGAGGCCGACGATACAGACCCTACGGCCATCGAAGCCCACGTCCGTCTTGCGCAAACCGTCCGTAAGTGTCCTCCGCCTGTCATATAGGTCTAAAGCTTCATTCAGACTCGCTGAACCCGACTGCACACCCTCCCGGCGTGCGCTGGCCGACCCCAAACGAAACTACTCGTCCGTAGCGTACTATACATGTACATCCCATAATCACCTGGGCCCATCTCCCCCATTCGCCAGCTGCCCCCCTGCCTCTCTGCGCCGCAAATGCCCGGATATCCACAACTCCGGTCTTTACACGCCACCTGAGGACAATGGTCTGCTTGATGTAAGACTAACCTGAGTAAGGCCCCTTCCAGACACCGTGCTGACTGTAGTGACAGACCGAGCTGCAACAAACCACTTCTGCCCCAACATTTGACCGGGATGAGGTAGGTAGTGATTTGTTCTCTGCTGCCTCGTGTTGACGACATGTGGTAGCCACCTTCCCCTGCGTCGGATGAGCGTCCTCCCGACCTGTCACCCGTCTCGGCCCAGCCCGCCCTCTCATCCACCCGTGGCCTCGTCTGTTGCGGTTCCTGGCCCACTGCCCGATCCGAGTCATCCAAAAGAAATCGACGCCGAATACTTGTTGAGTTGTTCAGAAGGATGAACAAGAGGGACGGTCACGATCAGACACCTCACCAAGCGCCGTCTGAAGGGCCTCCTCAGACGAGCACGCTGCCAACACCATGATCTGGAATGACTAGGACTGGGAGGTGGTCTGGATGCTCCAGGTACGTTACTCGTTGTTCATTCGCACTGCCGGCGCTGACTCGTATCTTCTTCACCTAGCGCACCCATTCGCCAGCTGCCCCCGTCTCTCCGCCGAACCCGATTGTACGCGCCATATCCATTACCCAGGTCCATCCCTCCTTCTCCGTGCTCTCGCCTCACTACTCACCCTCGTCACCCTCGCCATCAACCTCTCGCGTCGACATCACGACACATACACTTGAAGATGACGCGACGCGTCGCGCACGCCGTGTTACCCGCCCCCACCCGCCCCTCGCCCTCACCCTCTCATTCACCCGCTCGCGTCAAGAACATGACGTCACGCACGTTGTGCCACCTCGCCTGCCGCTCATCCTCACTGGCACCCCTCTGACATGACGACGACGGCGACAGGGGACCCGGACGTGACACGAACAACGGCGACACGACGAGAGGACATCGATGCGCCGTGAGTGCGACGACACGTATCACAAATTCGCGACACGGGTCCGGGCGCGCCATGAGTATAGGAAGCCGGTACCCGTACCACACGGCGGGTCACCCTGATCCGTGCCAATCCCTACTGACAACTCGGACGACAACGCAACGCGACAACTACGCAACGGGCCTGGGCATACGAGATGCGATGCGAGTGCGATGCAAACGACGAGGATGACAACGCGATGCGTCCCGGGTGTACGACAAGACGCGACGGGAGGACCATGAGCACAACATCGACGCGAGTGCAACGGAAACAACGAAGGCGACGACGTGATCGTCCCAGGTGTGCGACAAGGACAATCCCAGGCGTACCGTGATGACGAGTACAAGGGCACGATGGGAGGATGATGAGCACGATATCGTCGTCGCCGATGTCACGCGACGGGTCTGGATGTACGACTAGGACGCGACGACACCATGGCAACGTCGCGCCCGGTACCGGGTGTACGACCAGGAGGACGGACGACATGATGGGCATGTGTCTGCGTATCACTAGCGTGAGGCTCTGCACGCTACATAGCTAAATATTGGTGGGACTCTTCATTGTATTCAGAGAAACTTGGTAATGTACATGTGCCTA
The DNA here is from genome assembly GCA_038091255.1 of Tylopilus intermedius. NCBI lineage: Eukaryota > Fungi > Basidiomycota > Agaricomycetes > Boletales > Boletaceae > Tylopilus > Tylopilus intermedius. The sequence continues at coordinate 10,625 of JBBPOD010000030.1, read as the reverse complement.
GGAAAAAGACCTTCGTATGCTATTGGCATAGTGCAATGGATGTCAATGGTGATACAGCACCTCAACCCCCTGGCCGTGACCATCATGTGATCACGTTGTCCGAGCTGCAGTTGCCTGCACTCGCACGGGTGATGCCGTGGTAGTGGTTGACTCGGATTGGAGTGCACTCGTGCATGCTCCTGTTCGGGGCCGAGTACATTACCTTGTCATGTCATTATCATTTTTTGAAAGTCATTTACATGAGGATACTAGTAGTGTCAATGTGTATTGTACATCCCCAGAATGCAAATGTGATCTCAACATTTGTAAAGGTATGACATCTCTACAGCATTATTGCTTAAATTATCTGGTGAAATCAGTACTTTATAATATCTGTCATTATTTCTGAAGAACACAGGAGACTACAATGATGCAACCAATTTACCTCAATGTTCATTCTGGTATCAAATTTTAACAGATTCTTTTATTTGAGACAGTTGGCATGGTAGACAACAATGCATCCAGAAATTTGACCATTTGATTATGTTTGGCAATATACATCTGCATTCTTACTAATAGATAATACAATATCATTTTTTGAAAATCATTTATCATAAAGACAGTGCAAGCTCAACATTTATCAGACAACCCCAGAATATGAATGTGGTCTCATCACTTATAAAGGTATAACATTTTTATTGCATAATTACATGTGCTTGTCTAAACTATCTGGTTAAATCAGCACTTCACAGTTCCCCTGATGGAATTGCATGGATGGTGGAATGGAAACTTCATGATATTCTATGAAACTTGTGAATGATATTATCAGAGTAGATGGTATAAGAAAAGGTAAACAACAATGAGCCCTAGATCCACATCAGGCACATAGTGCAAACATTGGTACACATCAAAACACATAGCCATCATAAGATAAACATTGCTAGACATCGATTCCCATACTACCCTTTTTCACTGGGTCTCAAGTACCAGCATCTCATCTCATCTAACCATCCTCCTTACAGCCCAGCTCAGTATAGGAAGATACTCACCACTCAATGACACCATGTTGTCCTCTGACTCCCTAACCTCAGGATCTGACTGCTCTTTCCTCTCGTTTTGAGGGGTTGGATGATCCAGCATCTCCACCTCCATGTTCTATGGGTTTACAGCACACAGCATTGTTCCATTGTGCCCTGATCAATGAATCCTGACACTGTGGACACACACTTCTTGTGGCTCCCAACTTAGATGAAGACAGGGGCTGCACTGGTGAGGACTCAAATGTTAATAATATTAAAATCGATGAGAGGACACCCAGCAACAATGATTGTTTTGCAGAATCCGTCCTATGGGGAGGTAAGTACACTATCAATTCAAACATCCTTTGAATGCAAACGTCTGGCATATTAGAGAATATGCATGCACACTCACAGAGGCAGGCTCATGCCCCTTCCCAGAACTACAATCCCCCCCTTGTTGGTGATACAATGTCCAATGACAATGATGATCTTACTGGGTTTATTCTTCAGAGAGGTGAGTATGGAGACGATTCTAATTTTACTAAAGTCTGTTATCCTAGAGGATGAGCATCCACCCAGATGAAGTTAGCCTCATGATCCTTCCCACATTGAACATACTAGTAAGTACTAGTAGCCCATCATTCAGTGGCCTGTGTTGCCAATAGGCTGCATGTAAAACTCAGGTCAGGTCCCATCATCATGATTTGGCAATGGTAGGTGGCTTCACATCTAATGTATGTAGCTAAAACCCTCTCCTGCTAGATCAAGGCTTCATGAATAGCAATGCCAAGGATGTTGTGGTTGCCCATTGACAGCAGAATCATGCTCCTTGCCTCCCCAGCAGTTCTCAATTGGATGCTATTTAGGATCAACAATATCCTCAGGCTCAGGGAACAAATCCCCCCACTGCTTCATTGCAGCCAGTCAACCCAGCCACCTCGCCCATTGATCATGCAACTTGTCTCCATTCTGTGTTGTCACAGCTGTTGGAAAGCAATTCATCTGCAGCGCCTATTGGTCCTGCCATAGAAGGAGCCAAACCATGGCAAATACAATTCTACAAGCCAGCAGTTCAGGACATACTGGGATGTGCAAAGCAGTTCTCTCATTGCGATGCAGCATTCGTGAATGCCTTCCCATTCCATTCTAACTTCAATATACAGGCTATTGAATACATGAAGAAAGCAATCAATGAAAGTAAATCACACAAGTTGCTAATCAGCGATGGTATGATTTATAGCATGATTTCCTGCATCTACTAATAAGTTCTATTCAAGGCTGGTGGCCTCACTACACGAATAAGATCTGTAGACTGGTAAGCCATCAAATGCTATATTCTAACATAGTTTAAAGGACCTCGACAGCTCTGGGAGGACCTAGGGAATTGGCGTTCAGGGTTGAGAAAGAGCCTGAGAACACATATACATGTTACCCAGCACTAGGATGCCAATTCACATCTGCCTTTGCCAAAAAACTCAGAAAACTCCTTGGATACACCCTCTCCCTATCTATGGCCAATTACCTGCAATCTAATGGAGAAACTGAATGTGTCAACCAGGAAGTCGAAACCTACATTTGGATCTTCTGTGGAAATAACCCAACCACATGGTCCTCCCACATCTCCCATGCCAAATTCACTCACAACCATCACCCTCACTCTATCACTGGGAAATCACTGTTCTACTTCATGATGGGGTACAAACCAAGAGCCATTCCCTCAGTACTCCCCACCACCCACCTCCCCGCAATTGAGACCCACATCAAAGCCCTTTCTGTAGCATAAAATGAAGCCCTCACTACCCATGAACTCACTAGACAAGTTATGGCCTCCTGGACTTGATTAGGTTTCACTGCATTCAAGTTCTCCAAGGGAGATAGACTCTAGTGTGGTTGGAAGCCAGGAATCTCAAATGAGATCTCACCACCCTAAACTGGCCCTCAAATGAGAAGGACCATTTGAAATAACCCATGTTCTGTCACCACTCTCCTACCACCTTCAACTCCCCAAAACGTGGAAAATACACCCTGTGTTCCATGCCTCCTCCTATCAGGAAAACCCCATATATGGCCCGAACTTCCCGAGACCTCCACCTGACCTTATTGAAAAAGAAGAGGAATATGAAATTGACTGGATCTTGTGCCACTGCAGAATTCCATCTAACCAATACTTCCTGATCTAATGGAAAGGATATTCGGCTGAAAAAGACTCTTGGGAAAAAGAATCAAACCTCTCTCATGCACAAATCATCCTTACTGAATATAAAAAGGCCCACCCCTGCACCTTTCCCCCTTCAAACCAAACTGTCATCATCCACTCCATCACTACAGCCATGCCTTGCAACACCCCTCTCTTCGAACTTAACCTTGGAAAATGCTCCCCATTATATGAACCCACACCACTTCCCATTCCCCCTTCTATTTCCCCATTGCCCACCTACCTTCTCTACTCAGTCATCCATTACGATGACGACTACCATCTTCTCTCGTCCCGATTCCCCATCCTCAAATGACCCTGACCCAGGATGGGACAGAGACCATGTCATGACTCCCCCTCTGCCAACCAGTCCAAGCCATGGACATTCCCCCCTTCACTTACATCCAACACCAAAATGGCTTGGATATGGAACAGATCCATGCGCTCAACACCCACCTTCTGGAACCCTTCATGTACATGCCCATCACCAATCACCCCAAATGGGGATCCACTCTCTTCATTCTGTATCACACCCATATTAAAAAAGCTGCTTGACTCCCCTCCACTACACCCCATGAAAGAGCTGCCAGACACAACCTAATAAGTAACCTCCACTCGGCCATAAGTGAGCTAGGGATGTCCAAGTTCCTAATTGACCTTGATAGGTGCCTTCAGAAACAAGCAAAAGCCCTCCACCCCAACACACTGTGTATTGGGAAACATACCCTAACCAATGAAGCCATACCAATTCCCCACACGTCTCCCCCTTGGCTTGAAAATGCCTACCTTGCCGGAATCATCCCCCTCCCCCATGGCCACCCTCATTTCTAGGAAGCATGTTACAAATGCCGAAAGCTCAGTCATATGAAGGTGTAGTGCCTAGACTACAAATGCCTGCATTGCTTGAAATATAAACCCACCCATTTACCAAAGCACTGCCCAACCTTAAAACATTGCACCAAGGCAACTACCCCTCCTCATTGTTCTCCAGGTCATTGTCATCCTCCTCTCACTCCTGTTTCACCAAGGCAGGCTACCTGGGAACCTCCCACCCCTTTTGAGGCAAACCCTCACATCAACAAGCTCATTGAGACTCTTGTGACTTTATCCCTATCACCAACTTACAAATTGACTCAACCATAAACAACAAGGAATATTTAGACCTGGACTTTGATGAAACCACCAAGGCCAGCATGACTGGCTCTCCAGGCCCCAGTTACTCTCACTTCTAGGAAGTTCTTCATTATTGACCTGAACCTAGTAAGAGAGTAATCATGTTACGACTTATGCAAACTGTGATACCCTTTTCCCTTCTTTGATTCTGTCTTTCCTTGACCGGTGATTGGTTGTTGTATTGTATGATTTTCCTGTCCATTTCCATTTGCTACCCAGATCATATGACTATGCCTATTTTCTCTTGTTTACCTCTTGTTTCCTTTCTTGCTCTAGTTCGTGCATCCATTTTATGACTATTTAAACCATCTCGTTGCATTGTACTATCTCTAAGCTAGTCTTTGCAAATATCACGCTACTAGCCTCATTTCCTTGAAACTCTTAAAAGGCTTCCTAAGCCTCCTTGACCTCTCTAAGACTTCGTCTCACTTTTGAAGAGACACTTCTACCTTTTGAAAAACCTCCAATCAAGGAAGACACTTTGAATCCTCAATTTCTGCTAGCTTTTGTCATACAACTGCCACCGTAGTCATAACATTAGTATCTTTAAATAGTACATATTTTGCTATCATTCTGATACACTTTTAGCTCATTCTATCTACCTCTGTTAAGAACGTGTGGAGGGGGTGTAGTTCCGAGGCTTAACTCCGGAACTCCAGAGTTGCGGGTGGATGGGACTTGGCTTCACCGTATGTGGTGTGCCCTTGCCAGAGTCTGGTCCTGGATTTCGGAGAGGTTGGAGGTTCGAAGGGGTGCGAGACCTAAGTCCGGAATGGTACTTAGTCTGCGAAGAATAGAGGAAGTCGTCAAGACTTTTCGGAGGTGAGGATAGGAACTAAGTCTTATTCGATATTCGAACTAAAGTACATCTTGCAGTATGTAGGGTTTATATACGTCGGAGCGGAACAGCATTAGTAACGGAGTGCTACGGATGAGTAAGATGATTGGTAAACGGAAGATGAGTAAGTAGGAACGGAGATGAGTAAGACGGAACTGGAGATATACACGAACCGGAGCTGTGCTCCTAAGCAAAGCACAGGTTAACAGAGACAGATGACAGCAGAACTAAACTAAATAGAGAACAAGGAATGGAACGCAATATGTCCTAAGGTCAGAAATGAAGTCTTGAGCGTGAACACTCTGGAGTTAGTGTCATGAGGTCCAGAGTTGAGTCCGGAAGAGCGGAGTTGGACTTGATGGAATTATGGGATATGACAACCTCCTGGGAGCATTGAGATGCATCACAATATATTCAAGGCTTTTATTATTTCTCAACTCCATCAAAATGTGTTGGTTTATCATACCCAACAGTCTGTAATATATAATCAAGCCCAACAGTACTACAAATATAATCAAGCTTGACACTCTGATCAATCTCATCCTATGTGACAATCTGTCATATGTAATCAAGCCCAACAGTACTGCAAATATGATCAAGCTTGACACTCTGACCCATTTTATCTCATGTAACAGTCTGTTATAATAATCAAGCCTAACAACACTACAAATGTGATCAAGCTTAACACTTTAGGTCTGTCCTATCTTCTTGATCATTTGTACAGGAAATATATAAATGGTCCATTCTATCTAAATGGCAAATATTATAAATTCTACCCAATGATACATACATCTGATCAATACCAACACATTAACACATTAGATCCAAACTTCCTATAGTACATATGGTCTAATCTGTGAAAACATGTGCCTGTCTGATAAAGTTGATCAACAGTATAAGACTTGATGTGGTTGTCCATTGTGTTTTCATGACAGCAAGGAATAAGCTATTGCTGAATCCTCTTGTGATATTGTACAAATGTCATCCAAATTAATTATCATTCCAATAAAGCATAAAGAATCATTGATTGGAAATATGACAAATATTATCATATGTATCTCTAATAACTAATCTGCCTAATTATGTGAATATCAATCCATGTTATTAGCATCCCACTCATTTTGTTCAGCACATTTCTATTGGATCCTTGTAAGGGCACTATTCTTTGATGGGAGATGCTCAACCTCCATATACAAAGGGAATATCTGACTGTTATCCTTATTTTGTAATAATGCATTAAGAAAAAGTATGAATGATGACATACTGGTTCCACCAGGTTATCAGTTGATCTACCTCATCCTTCTCCTCAAGGTCTTCAAGCAGTTCCATAATGCTGGCATAGAATTGCTCAGAATCTGTAACAAGATTCATGCAAAAAAATACTTGCGCCGAAGTCAGTGCAAAACAAGCCTATCACATATTAGTCTGGAACACATTCAAGTTCATTCACAGCCTGTTACCTGTGTAGCAATGTAAGCAAGGGAGGCCTTGGTTATGGCATTTCCAGATCTCGTGACCTTGGGCTCCTGATCAACAAAACTCGGTGAGGTGAAAACATATTTGAAAGCCTGTGATAGAAAGGTCAACACAGAAATAGTTAAGCAACAAGTACTTACAGAAACGAGCAGGCCACTCCACAACAGGCCATTCCATGGATTCTCAGGGTCATACATATAGTTGGCATACAAGAAGATAGGCCACTGATCCCTGGCAACTTGCAGCTTGTCATTTGCCAATTTCATGCCTGTCCTAGATCATGCTCACACAGTAGAAGGATATACTCCAATCTAACACCACCAGACAAAAAAGCATGCCAGTATGGTTATGTTGGAACCCTCATCAGGACTTGACATTATGTGAAATGTGAGGACTCAATGACTGACCCTTTGGTATGATCCAATCAATAATGGCACCCTTCATCCCTCCTTTTTGAATCTGAATATGACAGATCATCATTAGGACAGCAAGGATGAGAGAGATCAAACATACAAGGTCAGCAATCACAATGACCTCCTTCTCTGAGGATTCCATAAATTGAGTCCCTAACCCTGGAACACTGTGAAGCAGCTTGTGGAAAACTGCATACTTCTTCCTTTCACTTCACACCAACTCAGATTGAGCATAGAGAAACAATGAACGACATATGTGGCAGTCAGGGATTCATTAGAAATATTATCAGCCATGGTTGAAAATTCATTTGTGATGAGAGTTTGCACATTGCAAAAAGTGTGAACTGCCTGGCCAAAGTGATGTCTGTGGTGAACTAATGGATCTTGGGCAGTCCTTAGCATGAAGTTAGCGACTGCCAGCTAGGGTAGCTGGACTGGACTCATAGTCTTTTCCTCAAACCAAGTTGCAGGGCATTGGAACACACACACTTCCTTCCAAAAGTGGGCTGCTCATTGCCATTGGTGCTGCCAATGGATGTAGAAAAGGGGGGCATTAGGACACAGTTAAGGAGATCAGGGAGGAAAAACCTACTCGTAACAATGTCAGCTAACAAGTGTTTTATACCTAGCGTAAGGCCAAGTAAGAGAACAAGTCTGACATACTACTCACCAGCCAAACAGGCCCAATGACTGAGTGCTGAGTGCTAAGTGCTGTTAGCAACAACTCAGGTGTGGCACAACAGGCTGCCATCATGATTGAGGTTGGTGATGGGAATTTAATTTACATGATTGACTTGGCCCATGTGTTTTTTCCATCACTCATCCATCAGTGATCTTTTATGCCACATTGCCATGGCTCAAGTGCTCATGTGTTTTCCCATCACTCACTTGAAGGCAGTCATGGATGGTACAGTACTTACATACGCCACATCAGGATCATTTTTCCCATCACCCACATTGGCAAATCCCTCTGACCTGCCAGTGAGTTTTCCTGTCACTCACTTGTCAGTAGTCATACTAATATAGCCATTATACTATTGAAAGTTCTAAGTCAGTTACAGTTGATTTTCCCATCCCTTACTCATCACTGGTCCAACCTTCAATTGAATATTGAATCCCAAGTAAAACTGCCATAAACAGTGGCCTGCTAACTTGAAGTTTTTCCCATCACTTCCTTGTTGTTTACCAGCCCAACTCACCATTTAGTATTCTGTAAAACCAGACAAAGACTTGCATCACTGGTCATGGTTAACAAGTCTGTGTCCAGGCCTGAGTAAATCAAGTTGAACTTTCAAAAGGACTGACTCGGACTTCTCCATGTCCACTAGTAGTCAATCCCATGCTGGCAATGCTGGTTTCTCCACAAGACAGATGTCAACAATCTTCAGGTGTGATACCTTATAATTGCAGAATGTCTTTGCTAACTGACAGCCACCACCTCCAAGTCCAATGGACCTGCAGGGACTCAAGCTTCACATCCAGTGACAGTTGTTTTGGCCACACCTCCTAGTTGATGTCTCTGGTGTGATTGCCCCACTGGACACTTTGTCAAGGTTGCTGAACTAGATCAGACTTTAGAATCAAATACTTCCTGGGCCACTGGCAGTGAGTACCAAGGATTTCCTGTTAACAAACATTGCTCATGCATCAAAGGTGACTCAGACAGACCACAACATAAACCTCCTCAGAACCATTCCTGCCTTGAGAACTGGAATTCTGAGTCTCACTCTTGCATTAACAGTGATTTCCTCAATACAACCATGAAAATGTCAGCAAAATTGTTGCAAGAGAGCCTGTCCAGTCTTATCCAAGATGTTCAAGTAATCATGATAAAGACTGGCATAGCAGGACATTTACAGGGTGATATGCCACTATATTCCAATTTGTGTGTTTTGTTAGCACCTTGTAAGATTTGTAGAGCTCGTACTCAATAATGGGCACAAGCAGATAGGTACTGGAGGTGTAATTGTACTCTGGATGACAGACCTGATACAAGCCCTATTGGCACATATTCTCAGATTACTTCACAAGTCGATAACTCAGAGTCCAAGTTCCATTTTGTACATGGGCATACACAAAGGATAATATAGAGATGTAGCCTCTATGATCCCATAGATGGTATCCAGTTCATGTACTTATGACCACAAATGCATACCCATAACATAAGTCCAATGCGAACAATGATAGGCATGAACTCTGAACCGTAAGGACGAAGAGAACAAGAAGAGTGCATTGCACTGTCTAGAACAGATGAATGGTGTGGAGGTTTGCATTGTTTGGCATGGGTGTGATTTCAGTGTATCCCTTCTAAGGATTTCATGTGCTGAGCAACAGGTGGGAGAGGAGTGGGTGCATGAGGCACCCAGAGTGAGCCTGCAAAGTTGATTTCCAAGATGACCTTTTGGTGGTTAGTAGAGAGGTGTATGCAAGTGATTCAGAGATGAAGTGGGAACTGTGGTGAAAAAAGGGTACTTACAGTGTGAGACCACACCAGAAGTGGTCACATTGCATATTGAGGATGTCACAGAGGTCAAGCTCAACGCTGTTGGACAATGTTGGACTTGATGATAGCACTACTAGTGAATGAACCACTATGACTGACAACCAATGAGTCATTATGCATGCGTGCAGTCAGTGCACAAGAACATCCTTATTGAAGCACTGCCCTCTCTGAACAAGACAAGAAAAAAATAACATCCCATCATCAATTGTTGGATTTTAGCCAGATATGGATCCCCATTTTGTACAAGAACTGGATACTCTCAAAGACAATGCATTCATAGATAACTATGCAGATGGTAATTTCTTAGTTTATACCATAGAGAGATGGTAGACCTGAGTCCAGACATGTATATGCACATGGGCATGTGTTCAATAAGTGCACACAATAACTAAACTCTGCCTATCAGACTTTAATGAATGAGCAAGTTCCATGCACAAGAACAAAACAGAAGAACCTATGTGAAAGCCCATCCAAGTCAGCCTTCTGATGAGAAAATATGCTATGTGGCCTGCCATTTCATAAAGTGGGCAGACCCACCCTCAGAACCCACACCACTTACAAAAGAGGGTCTCAAATGTAAACAAGATGAGAGCAATGAACGAATGGTCATATGACTGATTGCAAAGAGATAACGAGCTTCTGGCATGAAAACAAAATGTATTCCAAATAAAAGTCAAGAATAAGTGCCTTCAATGATTTCTACAGGGAGATGCTGCACAATTTATTTCTGGATTTTTTCAAGTGACTGCTGAACCTTCAGCAGGTTCTGCAGGGCAAGTTTCTTGTCCTTCAACAAATTTCAGCCTCCTGAGCAGCAACTTGCTTGATGGGAGGCAAGACTGCATCATCACGGTGCTACTAATATGTAAGTGGTGGGCAGTCATGAAGAAGTTTGTATAAATACCTCAACCAAATCAAAAACTCTTCAGGTTGGTTAATGAGGGTGGAGATGATGACACAGCAAGGGACAATAGGAGGCTTGGAGTATGACGGTGGGGTAAGGCTGCCGCCTTACCCACTGTGTTCGGGT